>JAEQML010075752.1:0-13689 GCA_016904865.1 Pissodes strobi
AACAATCTTAAAACCTGAAAAACCATGTAACGAATTATTTCGTTACAACTGGTCGTCCCTGCAAAAGCCTAAATGTCTGGTGTGTCGCTTTTCGAAGTTGATCAATGTTTTGGTATCGCCTCTTATAAATTGTCTGGTGTGTCGCTTTTCGAAGTTGATCAATGTTTTGGTATCGCCTCTTATAAATTTGGTTTTCTATATACCCCCACAAAAAAAATCTAATACAGAAAGATCAGGTGACCTCGGTGGCCACCTGACAAGACCATTTGTCCCAATCAATTTGTTGGGGAAAACAGCCTCTAAATACTCCCTCACTATTTTGGAATTATGACTCGGAACGCCATCTTGCTGATAATATATATTATTTAGATAGGCGAGAGGGACATCTTCTAATATTTCCATCAAGGCGTTCTGAATTATAGCAAGGTGTCTATGTCCTGTTAAAGTCCCTTCATAATATCTAGTACAAAAAATAAAGCACGACACGCTAAATCCAAAGCGTCCTTGGCGGTCTCTCGGATAAATTACATGCTCATTTTCTTGACACCAGTGTCTCGAATTATATTCTGAACCCCAGCGCTCGTAAAATAAGCCTCGTCTGCCCAGTGCCCATACCACCATTCTTTCAAAATGTCTATTCTATATTATATTTAATTTATTATAATAATAAATTTATTCTACGTTGTGCGTCACCGGGGTGCAAATGTTGGACGAGTTTATATTTGTAGGGTTTGAATTTATGTTTCCTAAGTATTAATTGCGTTCTTGGTTTTTTTACCCCCACTTCCTCATAAAGTTTTCTGCATGACGAGGTTGGATTTGCCGTAACGAAGGCCACAACATTTATTTCGTCTACTTCCCTGTTTTCCTTGTTGTAAGACTTAGGCCTTGGTTTGTTGAATGATCCGTACTCAATAAGGTTAACTTGGATTTTTTGAGATATTATTTTATCTGGTAGTTGTCTCTCTGGATATCTACGAACAATGTAAAGAGATCACGAGCAGCTGATAATAAATAATGATAATTAAATAGTAATTTCTATTTACTAGCTTTTAATATTAATTATTTCTATTCAATGATTGTCAAAATTTACCTGTTAAAATACAGCTCTGAGGCTTCATTAGCATCTTCATCACATTGGATAAAACAAACATAGATACATATCGTGCTTTTCGTAATTTTCGAATTTATTATTTTGTTCCACAATAAGCTTTTTAAGCACTATAAATGGCAAAGTAAAAGTTCCAAATTAGCTTAGACACACGCCAATATTTAACGGATGTTAAGAAAATTCTAAATGTCGCATTTATATTTTTGTTTTCCGTCATCCATGGCTATCCATGATTGTGCATTGATATATTTATGCTGGGCGGCATCGTTAAGGTGCGTACAGACTTGACGCGACGCGCGCGCGACACGCACGCGACAGTCCAAAATTCCTAGGTGTGGTCGGGGAGCGCGCGCGGCGCTAGCGCTTTACGCCGCCTGTCCGGGGCGCGTCACTACCCGTCTGCTGTCGGTTTTTCGACGGCAGATCAAAGAAAGAGCGAGGCGCAGTGTGGACGGGTACTAGTAGGCGCGTAGCAATCGCGCGAGAAATCAGTGAAGAAGTGCAATTAGAACTTATACGTGGCGCGCGCGTCTCTCTACATGGCTCACAGCAGGCGCGCGAGAAAACCGTGCTCGTCGCGTACGCGTAGCAGGCGCGCGACCGGCGCGCGACCGTCTCGTCGCGCGCCCGGCTCGTCAGGTCTGTACGCATCATTAGAGGACCCGAAACTGATATGACTATTTTGAGTATTAAAAAACGTAAGGATATAAATAATACAGATTTTTTTAAAACAGTATTGTGTCGTTAATTACTGCTCATAAAACCCATATTCCGATAATGCTTATGATATAACGGAGAGCAATTTAATTTATATGTCTTAAGTATAATAAAATAAAAAAATGAATTAATAAATATGTCATTACTATTATCAGGAGTATATTTTAAAGTTTAGTGATCATTCACTATAAAAAATAATCAACATAATTTTACACATTCCTTTTCATTTAAAGTGGCAGCTCACTACAAAGAAAACGCATATTTTTAGGAAAAATGTGAAATTTTAAACTTTTTCTAAAAATAAACAAAAACAATTATATATTTTTGAAAAGCCCTTAAAGAAACGAGTAAGATAAGAAAATAATATATAGGGTGTTCTATTAAAAAATTATTAATTTTGGTCAAAATCTTTAAATCCGTAACTCCTGGAAAAAACGGAGTACGCCACTGAATTCTACATAAAAAATCTATTAGGATTCGTTTTTACGTTAACGACATCTTATCAAATTATCGAAATATAGCGGAGACTGAAAACATTATGATTTTCAATTTCGCCCTGTATATCACAAATTAAGGAGGCTATGAAAATTTGGCTTACGGCAATGAAATTTTCACAGAAAAGTAGAACAGTAAGCCGCAAACCGCATCTTTCTATCTATTCTAATAAGAGGTCTAGCATAGAAAAACACACGAAAACTGGACACCCTGTTCAAGACACTACAAGATACTCCTAAAACATAATTTGTTTACAAATACAAAATTAGAAATTCCATTGTGAGAACTCCTTAAAGCTATAAAAGGCTCTTTCAGTTAATAAGCTCTTTACTTTAATCTTAAACACATTCTCGGTAAGCAATTTGTACTGATTAGACAATTTGTTACAAAAGAGTGTTGCATAATAATTGACTGAAATTCGCGATCTTTCAAGTCGCAAGAAGGCAGGTCTCACAGAGTTACATTGTCTTGTAGGGTAGGAATGATAAAAGTTATTACATATAGCTTGAAAGCTGGCAGTAAAAACAACTACCTCACAAGTTTCCAAAGGTTTGAATTGACATGTCTGTACTCCTTTAGGTTGTAATTTTAAAACCGTCCGTCTGCCGGGTGTGAGTGGTCGCTTTATTAGTTTAAAATTTAAATTGCAAACTTTGGCTTATAAAAAGTGACCTATTTGGATTAAAGATTTGCGAAATTTCTATAGAAATTTCGCAAATCTTTAATCCAAATAGGTCACTTTTTATAAGCTAAAGTTTGTAATTTAAGTCAAGATATATAGGTTTTGCCGATTTTGCTAATTCTGTTTTTTCACTAGAAAGGGGCTGTCCTATAGAGTAGTTTAAGCGAAAAAAATCGGAGGATCCGCTACATTTGAGCCGAAAAAATGCCCTCATAGTTCCAGTTTTGACACAAGTTTTCAGCACCACTTCACAAAAGCACTAGAAATATAGATAAAACACATTGGAAAATCAATTTTCGGGTAAAAACATTAACTAGGAGACATTTGCGTCGAACGAGAGGCCTCCGTTTTGTTCCGGTCCTAATTTAAAGCGACTCATAGCCCCATTAAACAAAATTAAATTTTACTTGTAAATATCCATCCTCCCTTTTACTGTCAAATGTCACAATAGCCGAAACAGAGATTTTTAAGAAGGCACACTGTTGCCAGACGACTACTGTAGTTTCGTTAGCAAAATTCATTAGAAAATGGTGCGCTATAAGCACAGCTTATTCACTACCAGAGAGTCATCTTGCGGCGGCATCCTTTGATTTGGAAAATTTTGCAAATTTTAGAAGAGCATCATGACTCAATATTGTTTTAAACGTCTGGGCATCTGTTTAAAAATGATTTTAAAAGGCAAAATTGTATAAAAATTCTAAATATCCAGACTTTTTAGGGCGATAGCCGAGGCTTCGGACGAATTTGTCGTGGATTTTGAAGTGAAAATTCATTTTAAATTCAACTCTGAAACTATACCGCTCAGGGCACTCCCAGTTAGGCGCAGTGTCCGACACTCCAACTTTCCGATTTCGATAGATATGACTAGCTGGTAGTGAATAAGCTGTGCTATAAGTGTCTCTACTCTTTTTTTATTTAGGTGAATGATTTTGTTTTATGGCAGTAACACACACACTAAAGGGAGATCCTATGGTGCTCGACGAGCGGTGTGTGCGAAGATGTTGATTGACACGGTTCTTGAATAGTTAATTAGGGGGAACCAGATGTCCTGGGAGCATATTCGGATGTAACAAGCAAGATGTCCATTCGGCAATGCCGAATGTTTCTTGATATGTGACGTGCACGGTAGCATTTAGTCGGATGTCGTGACTGTTACATAGAATCAACAAATCAGTCTTCAATTATTTAAACACTTCATGCATGGCCATCCGCTCGCTTCGCTCGCTACGGGGGCTCAACAAACAGAAACTAACCAAAACTAACCCAAAATAAAAAAAATATAATAAAAATTTTGGGTTAGTTTTGGTTAGCACTTGGCTAGTTTCTGTTTGTAGAGCCCCCGTAGGGAGCAAAGCGAGCGGAGGTCCATGCATGAAGTGTTAAATTAATTGAAGACTTATTTGTTGATTATATGTAACAGTCACGACATCCGACTAAATGCTATCGTGCACGTTACATATGAAGAAATGTTCGGCATAGCCGAATGGACATCTTGCCTCTTACATTTGAATATGCGTCCTGGGAGTGGGTTCCACAGTGCGATGCAGTGCGCCAGACAAAGGAGTTCTTGTAAAGCGATGTTCTAGGTGTTTCCATTTGTACGACGAGCCGGTGCGCTCTTGCCGTCTAACGTGACTGTCTGGCAGGGGTGGGCTAAAGCGAGCCAGATCCTGGGAACATCTGCCATAAAAGTACCTGTAAAACAGGGACTTCTCGGCCACATGTTTGCGCGGTGTTTCAGACTGTCTAGATTCCGGGTCAACTCTGCCGACGAGACGCACAACTCTCTTCTGAACGGAATCCAGTAGCTTTAGGGTGTGCTCTGGTGCGGCACCCCAGATGTGTGAACGATATTCTAAGCACGGTCTTCTTTGCGCTTTGTAGAGCAAGATCTACTGCTACGGTGCATACAGTTTTTGTTGCGAAATAGCGCACCAAGCTTCTGGGAGGCTGATTTTGCGATGTTAGCAACGTGGTCATGCCAGGACATATTGCTATTGACCAAGACACCCAGTAGTCCGATTGTATGAAGATGAAGGGATGGTGGATCCTGCCATAATGATATCATGGCCCGCCGTGTAGGCCCTCTTGGTAAACGTGGCTGCTTGGCTGATTTTTCAATGTGCATTTGTATTCATTCATCGGAATAAAAGAGACACTCATTCAATTACACTATTCCTTTGTATGTATATATTCGTCAAACATCTCACTTCATACATGGCCCTCCGCTCGCTCCGGGGGCCCAACCAAACAAACCTACCCAAACTAACCCAAGACATGCCCAAATGAAGAAAAACAAATTTTATTTTATTTTTTGATTTCCGGCATGCCTTGGATTAGTTTGGGTTAGTTTTGTTTGGTTGCGCCCCCGGAGCGACCGAAGCGAGCGGAGGGTCATGCGTAGAGTGTAATATTAAATATACTTAAATAGTAAACAAACACTGTTATTCCCCATAAGAAAATGTGCAACTTTTGAAAACACTGTGCCAGGCCCCCGGTATCGGTTACTAAAATTTCATTATTTTCACGTTACAATTTCAATATTTTCACGTTACACCTGGGAAAGTCGTAGTGGAAGTTTGCCCTTCTAGGGCAATTTAGGCTCAAAACGCGGATACTAATAATTGAGTAGTTATGAGCTCTTTTATTTTTTTTGTTTAAATTTTAAACTAATAAAGCGACCACTCACACCTGGCAGACGGGCGGTTTTAAAATTACAACCTAAAAGAGTACAGACATGCCAATTCAAACCTTTGGTAACTTATGAGGTACTTGTTTTTACTGCCAGCTCTCAAACTAATACGTAACGTTCCTGATTCCCTCGACAACACAATAAACATTCATAATTATACCTGCAAGGGAGAGTCAGAATACGCAATTCAACGTGCTTTTGGTTAGTTTTGATTAGTCGTTTAATAAACTTTCTGTTAGTTTGAGTTACTTCCAATTTAATTTAGTCATTTCAACCGATTCCGATACGTTTTAATCAAATTTAAGTTTAAAAAGGCCGCCGTTTTGTATTAAGTGAAGATACTGACTTAATATTCTAGGAATATAGAGTACTCGTCTATAGAGTTGAAAAAGAAGTGACGCAAGCCCATCCTATTTAAATTGTTATTTCAAGATGGCGATGGCGCCTAGCGGCCAACTTAATTTTTTTATTTGTCATTTTGAAACGTATAACATCCATATAACGGTTACTAAATTTGCTTAAATATGCAAGATTATCTTATTTCTATTTTGTATATGTATTAGGGGCCTCTACTTTGAACCCCGATTAGTAACTTTAATCGCTCGCTAAATTAATCAGTGTCTTGAATGTGTCAGTGTCCGTATGATGCCCATACTGAAATGAAAAGACTGAGAGTGTCTAAAGCACATAAAATAACAGATTGGTCGCTACGGTAACTTTGGTATTTGTATGTACTTAGCAAATTTTAGTTTCTCGGATCGCCTACTTTGTTTCGGATCAAAGGGTAAAACCCACTCCAAATCCTCACAAATTTACATTAACTGTCAAATTTATACCCACTGAAATTTAATTAACAATTCTAATTATGTCCTCTGTTAAATCCAAGTTATAAAAATATCGTTCAATAATCAGAAATAATTTGAATTAGAATTAGTTACTCGAAATGTTCAATAAAATCTTACCTTTCAAAAGCTTCATTGAGCTGGCCAGTGCGCTACAAATTTGTAATATTTCTCTGACTTAGACTGTAATGAAATTGGATTAACTTTAGAGACACATTTTCTATTTAGATTGGATACTTACCTATTTACGGTATCTAAATTCGAGTCTATGTTTTACCTCACGAATGTTTCTTATAGGAACCGATATACCTACATACAATCACTTTTAATTATGCAAAACTACACACAAACAAAGATATATATAAAACTGAAAAATTATGTATTATGTATGTATATAATAACATAGAGCCTTAAGCTTAATGCATTTACTGCCAAAATTGAATATTAGTAAATAATTGCATAATATTATTGCTGCATAAAATATTGCACCAAATTTAAGCCAAATCGCATATTGAGTGCTGAAATCTACATTTATATCGAACTGCCAAGGTGGGCAGTCTTAAAATCATGAAAACAAGTATTTTTGTTATATAAGTAACAGGAATTAACCTAAGCATGATGATATCAAATTTTACTTCATATTATCGTTAGAAATGAATGCTATTCAAATAAGATATTCGCATGAAGTGAACATCAATATTCTATGTCGAAAGATGTTCAAATTGGTGATAAATTTTCTAATTCTAAATGGTTCTAAATATAATATGCCGGATGCACCGTTTTCAGACATAATCGTAATTGGTAACACCGGCAAGCTCCCAACATGCTAATAGTCTATGCACCGTATACCGTTTTGGTAATCCAAGAAGATTACCTGGCAGCAGTGGATTTTTATTATATTTAAAAAAAAGAGGAATAAATAGTACGCAACCCTACTTTTCAGGCCTTTGTTGAAACTATCAGAATCAGACCTGACTAGAAAAGAGCAAACACTTCGAAAATGAATGAAAAACGAACTCCTAATTTTACCCCAAGTGAAAAGCACTGCCTTTTCAATATAATGGCAACACATGCTCATTCTTGCAAGATAAAAAAACGAACCGAATAAATATAGATGATGAAAAAAACCAAGTATAGAAAAAAATTCAAGAAAAGTTTTAAAGTGGCTTCCCACGGCCTGTATTAGAACAGGCCAGACTCGCGCGGCGGACAAGCACAAGTAAGCGCTGATCGGGCTTGGCCGCGCGTGAGTTCTTCCCATGGCCTGTATGAGCCTGTTCTTCAAGAGTTTGAAGATAGGGTTCCGTTTAAAAATGTCGCGTGAAACTCGGCATTTTACTTTTCGATAGGTTGACTGATTGACAGTAGGGTTAAAATAACCAAATATAGAATAGAATATACCTAGCATATACTTATATATAGGTACCTACATAATATGTAACATGAAAATATACAATCATAAAATTAAGAAACAACTAAAATGCGGCTTCTTAGTACTTCTAATTCTAGATAACATATTACAATAGCAATCTACAGCTTACTATAAAACAAGATCGCCAGTCGGCCCGAACGAGTTTCATTACTTTTTACCCTTGTCTATACGGTCTAGCGGAAAGGCTCTAAGCGGTTTCGTGGTCTAGTGGTACGGTTCTGGGTTTCCGAAAAAAACTTTAAGGTTCTTTGTTTTTTTCTAAATTTGGGTTAGATTTGGGTTAGTTTTGGCCCATTGAGCCCTGGAGCGAGCGAAGCGAGCAGAGGGCCATGCGTGAAGTTAAGACTGACTTCGAAACTCGTTCGGGCCGACTCGTAACCTTGTTTTGTAGTGAGCTGTAGATGCGAATACATGTTACAAAGGAAATTTATTCCTATGTAATGTAAAAAATAACATTTTGTTGTGTTAGAGCTAAAAAATATAATCCAATGCTTTTTTTAAATAGTATTTTTTGGCTTTTTGCCGAAGTTAGCATGGTATATTCTAAGCGCGTGCTTGTAAAATTCTCTACAAGTCTGGGTAAAATTAACTTTTTTTGTGACTTTTAATATGCTCAACTGTAAGCCTGTTTCTAGAGTCTGTCCATGCATTTTCGCAAAGCGAAAAAATGCGTTCAGTGGCCGCGTTGAATGCTGGAATGGACTCGATAAATTGAAATACCATTAGAATATTTTTTAAATTTAGGCTTTTACTAACCCAAACTAACCCAAACTAACCCAAACTAAAAATTAAATTTTATTTTTCGATGGGCGTTTTATTTTGCAGCAAATTTGATTCTTGATTGCAAATCGGAACATTTGGCTTCCAGCAGGTCTTGGCAGAACGTATTAAAATGGAAAATGGCGTTGAAAATCAACCCTAATCACAGATAACAACAGACACCGACAGATCGCGGCAGGTCAGGCCAGGCCGCGCCTTTGAAGTTACCGATTTGCGGCGGATCGGGCGCGCAACCACGGATCTTTCCGGGCGACCTCGGATGGCACCCTTCTCACGGCGTGTTGGCCCGAGCTGGCGCAGCCTGGCCTGCGATATCACGGGCCGTGGGAAGCCACCACAATACCGACGGACCCATTTTGTGTTACAGAAGCTCGGACCAGTTAAAGCGATTGGATGACAATACAAAGAAAGATCTTCGAAAAAAGCTTGCTGAACATATAAAACAAATGTTTTTAACAGGCGGCGGCCCTCCAACTGATTATAAATTAGATCCCATTGATGAGTTATTCCTTCAAATAGTAAATGAAAAGACTATAAAAGGAATAAATGTACCTTTTGACTCTGACAGCGAACCGATATTGAAATGAAAAAAAAGATGACGCAATAGAGTTTGAATTTACTCCAAATGAAATCACAGATGAAGATATAAGTTTTAAATTAATTGCAAATTCTAACTAAAGAATGAGGTAAATTGAAGTTTAAACATTTATGTTGTTTTTAACATTTTAAAGACATTTTTTAAAGCTTCTTTCCATTTATACTATAGCAATTTTTTATTTGAGTTCAAAAAAAGATCGAATATGTAGTAAACAGAAACTTTAAAATTTCTTTAAGGAGGTGTACTTAAGAAGGTCCATACATTAACTGCATATATTAAATACAAATATCTAATCAAAAAGCTTTAAATTGTAAATAAAAAAATAATTTAATGTAGTTACCTATTTATAGCAAACTTTCAGGAATTACATGAGGCACGCGAGCAAAGGCTATTTTAAATAAGTAGTGACTATACAGATAAAAATAAATAGATGTTTTTGAAGCACTTCCAATTAAAAAAAAAGTTTTTAGCAGAATATAGAGGTAATGTTTGAAGAGGAATTGATTAATAAAGAAAATAAATATAGGGGAAAATGGCCCCCACAATATATGCAAAATCCTGTAAGTACAAAATTAAAGTTGGATACAACTGCCTCAAACATTATGCCTGACAATAATGGATCCAAAGGAGATGAAACGACACCAATATCAATTAAGACATCTAGAGTTTTGCACAGTAACCGAAGACGTCCACATCATCAGATGTATCTGAAAAATATAATTTATTGTTGGATCGTCGACTCATTCTAATCAATAAACAAATAGAACAAGCCACTGTATCTCAAAGCTATTCACGAGAAGAACAAAAGAAAAAGCTTGAAATTCTTCAGCAGCAGAACGAGATTTTATCTCTGAAAAAGAAGAAAAAAAAATTAAACATTGAACTTCTCAAGTTAGAAGCTGCATATAAGAAATCCATCTTCTAAACTCTTTTCTATTTGTGACTACAATAACAGAAAAATAATAATAAAACATGTATTTAATCCTGTAAGAATAAAATTAGTATAGCAGTTTCAATTCTTTTACTTTCCTAAAGGGGAAAGAAACGAAGCAAAAACATTTAAAAATATTGGCAAGTAAGTAATGTTCTTTTTTTTTTTGTTTCACATAATTTTTACTGCAGTCGTAAAGTAATACAATATACTACAATACCTATATACTTTCAAACCTACCACTAATTAGTTACTTTATAACAATATATGATAATTGACTTTTAGAACAGGATTGGAACTATCTACATTTCCTTTTTTTTACAATTGTCCGAAATAATTGTTTATTAAATGACGTCTATTATCAAAAATTGCAATGTTCCCTACGGATTTCTTCTTAGGGTACATCTTCAATGTTTCCCTGTGCAATTAAGTAATTAAGCTGCTCTTCATTAAGGTTCTCTGGTGGAGGAGGAACCGCTTCATTATTATCTATGGCAAGGTTATGAAGCACTATATTAGCATTATATTGCAGCTAGGCGCTACTTTGTAGTTCAAACCATAGGCCAGCACTGGGAATCATCTTTTCCAACAGCCTATTTGTCGCTCTACACAATTTCTGGTACGAATATGGGCCTCGTTATATAATTGTTCTTGTCTGGTAATAGGATTCAGCGGAGGAACTAATAAATAATTTCACCTAAAATGTAATGATTTTTTCAATAATGAATTTGATAATTTTGTTTAGATATACTTTTTTATAACTTATAACTACAATGTTGTGCTCCATGATTTGTAAAAAAGGATACTTCATAATAGATGAAGTACTCTCAAGATCATCAAGTTTAATTACAATACATGCCAAAATATCATAAATACTAGCATACCTACCTAATAGTAGTGAATTTGGAAATTCATTATTTTCTAGCCTTGCTCTTACTCTACTGTTATTAAATATGGTTAAATCATCTTGCAAACAATATCTCGAATTTTTAATCTGTTATCACAGATTACTTGAGTATTTATAGAGAAGAATGATTTTCGATTACGGAACACTTCTGGGTCCTCTCCACCTTAAAAAATTAATTAAACACTATAATTAGTTTACTAGTTTAAAGAGTATTTTCTATTTATTATTAAGCTTAAACTATGATTTTCCAAATTTATTTGCAATCACGAACCTGGAGACTTAATTTTGATGTGGGTTGCATCTATGCATCCAACCCCTTTGGGAAATCTAGATATTCCATAGAAACCCAAACCTGTTCCAATTCCAGTCAGCTCATGACCAGTTGGCATTCTTATAAAATTTGGTCTCAATTGAGGTATGGCATCAGTCACTTTTTCGTGAATTCGGGAAACAGTAGTTTGATGGGCCCCTATAAAATCTTCTATAGATGTCTGATGACCGGCACAAGCATAGAGCCTTAATGTTGTTAATAGCTGGTTCATTGGGGATAAACTGTTATTTCTAAAATTAGGGGATTGTTATATATTTGTAACAAACAAGTGAAAATGGCAAAGATAAAATGAAAAATATTGGAAAAAATCTTTAAAACAAGACTAAACCGGACCATAAATCTTCTTAAGTAACTCTATTTGGCCTTAGTATATAATGCATATTATATTAACTCGCAGATCATTGTCATATTCCAATCCTTCTTCAATTAGTTCCAATAATTGGAGAACACTCGGTTTGGTGAGCCGGAATCTTTTGAAGAATGAAAGGTTATCCATTTCATTAAAATAATTTGTCCTGTACAAATTTCTTCTAGGAAATCCAAAATTAATTATATCTAGTATCTCATGATCGTCTTCAATGAACATTTCGTCTTCGATTTCCATATTAAAAAATAACTTCCATCTTCAGACAAGTCAACAAGAATATAAGGTTATAAAAACACGCTTAAACCATCAACTTTGCCGGATTACCTTAAACTGGATTAACAACGTAAAATGTGTATAGTGCATTACAAAAATATGGCCTAAACCGGATTAAGCAACTAGTCTGGATTAAGCTCATACGGTGCATCCGGGGGTTAATAACTTACCTGCCGAATACTAAGGAGTTTTGACGAAAAATACATTAATTCGAAGTCATATAACAAAAATAAAATTACAATCAACATGTTAAATTCAAAAACTATTTCTACGATCAGGCAATTGAGGAAATAAAGGTCAAAATTATTTTTACAAAATGTGTTGTTGAAATTCAACGTGTATATTTCAGATTTTACTAATTATTTACACATCGCCGGCAATTTTGCCAGGAATATTTATACCTTTTCCCGTTCAAATTGGAAACAGACAATTTCAAATTAACAAAAGTCAAATCCAACATGGGAGCAATCAAGAACAAATTGGAATTAGACATATTCAAATTGAGATTAAACAATATCAAAATGAGAATATAAGCTATCTGTTAATTTGTGACATTGACAGCATATTATAGGTAAGTATCACCAAAAAGAGAGTTTTGGTAAAAGTCAGTCAATAAATATATTTTGAAAAAAATAAGAAAACAAGGGCTAAAAATGTAAAAAAAAAAACAAATTTGTGTAGTATATAATATGGTATAATGAAGAGTGAGGCAACTTCCTAATATGCTACATGTGAAAAACGACTTCATATTAACATTAACAAAATCAGATGAAGAAAACACAACGTGGAAGAAGACGTTCAAAATCACCTATGAACATCGCTTTGATGGAACAGTATGTTGAGGATAATCCAAGAAAAACACTCGCACAAATGAAAGAAAAATTTCTAATTGAACATCAAATTAATGTGACCACAGAATACTGTCGACAACATTTAGATGATCTAATGTATGCAATAGAAAACATAAGAAGCCCGAACAAGGGAGAAGTGAAAAAAACAAAACAAAAAGACGTGAATATGCTCGTAAACTATTAGATTTCCAAGCAGAAATTGTGCCGATTCTTTATATGGATGAGACAAACTTCAATTCACATAATTCATATCCAGGCGTAAGGGCAGGTTTAAGGAAAGTACTCGATGTTATTATATCGCAGCGGGTAGCAGAGGCTCGAATATTCACGCAATTGGTTGTATGGGCAATATGGAGCAAATTCATTATGAAATAAGTAGAGGAGCTTTCAAGAAAGAAGAAGCTAATGCATTTGTACGGTGATCCAGATAACTCTTTAAATGGAAATATCTCTATTATTTTGAATTTTAAAAATAATACTCTGAACAAAAGTTTTTTGATTTGGCAAAGATGGCTGCCAATAAATTTTAGAAATATAAAAATGCAGAACCCGAAAAAACTGTTATTTGGTCAAACCACTTTAAAGTAATCTTTCTGATCTTGCCGGCCAACCCTTTCATACCCAACAGATTCACCAGTTATCAACTGAAAACGATAAGTTATATAGCATCTGTTTTCAAT
>MU196117.1:3291-13688 GCA_016904865.1 Pissodes strobi
TTATTATTTATTAGACATGTTTGCAAAGCGTTCCGGCTTTCAACAAACTCAACATAAACTATTTCATTGGACAACAGGATAATTATTATTTATTAGACATGTTTGCAAAGCGTTCTGGCTTTCAACAAACTCAACATAAACTATTTCATCGAAGAACAGAACAATTATTATTTAATAGACATGTTCGCAAAGCGTTCCGGCTTTCAACAAACTCAACAGAAAAAAAACAGTCAATAAATTTAAAATAAAAAATCACAGTTTCATTTGCAATAGCCCGCACAGGCGAAGTAGAAATTAATTACATAGACCTAGAACATGATATTAAGAATCATCCGAAAATTCCCCGGGCCACAATATTTGTTAACAAAATTAGCAATTTTCGGGAACCAAAAGCAATAAATTATTTTGTAAAATGTTTTATTTGGTTCAGTGGCATTCATCAAGTAATAATCGTTAACATTCCAAACGACTACCTTTGGGTATAAAAGCCCTATAAATCGGCCGTTTTTGACCCGCATTTATTTTTTTACATTTTGACAGAAATATTGATGTGGTTAATTGACCATCTAGAAGCATTTACTTAATTTTCGATGTTTCGATGTCACGTTTTTGTGCCTTCTTTAACCAATTGCCCATGGAAATAACATTAACATCACTAACTACCTGAGTTTCAGTTTCAGTGACCTCATTAATCGGATTTCTACTAAAATAATCGGCGTGTTGTTAGTACTGTCCCTTTCGGTAGCCAATATCAAAATCAAATTAATGTAAATAAAGCCACCATCTGGCAACCCTAGGAATTACTTTTTTTTGTGATAACTTTAATGAATTGCAGTCGGTGGCAACTTTAAAATTTATTCCCAACAGATATATTGGAAAATGTTTATTGTCTAAAAGACAGCTAAAGTCTCTAACTCATACGAATGATATTTAAACTCTTTCGCAGACCTACGTTTTGACAAGTATGCTACTGCTTTTCATTGTTGGTCGTGGCGCTGAAAAAGTATAGCACCAAACCCTAGGGCGCTGGCGTCGGTATGTAATTCCGTTTTTAGGGTATGATCAAGGATTTAATTAAATCTTTGGGTATGATCAAAGAAACTTCGCAGAGGTCGTTGACTTAAAAATACACAAACGTAATTTTTTCAATTTTCTGATCGTCACTCCAACAAACTATTCGTTGTTTTTTTTTTTTGTTAAATTAGTAATACAAGCTGTTCTTGAAGACATTTCTGGTATAAATTTAGGAAAGTAATCAAAAAGGCTCATACATTTCCCTATAAATTGTCTATCTGATCTTGAATTAGCGGTAAAGGATATCTTTCTTTAATCGTTAATTTATTAAGCGCTCTAAAATCGCAACACGTGCGTGCTGTGTCATCTTTTTTATGCACTAGAATAATAGAGCTTGCATACGATGAATGAATGACTTTCTAAACATCTCCGAACTTACTAGACGATTTAAAAGGAATCTACGAGGGACACTCGGATGGGCCATTTTAGTACTTTTAATTTGAATTTAAATAGTAACTTCCTATTCAAAATTAAAAAAAATATTGTGTGAAACACGTTTGGGAAACACAACTACACGTTATGAAAAATAGTGCTTTTCCCAACTGGTTGCACAAATAACTATTTAATAGCTTTTCGTATTTCTATACTGTTGCGTATGAATTTAATGGTATCTGTTTTAGGATGAGTTTTACATAATGTGACGCTACTCCACACTTGGATTTTCAAATTTTTCGCTCTTCTTTATAGAAGCTATTATAGCCTTCTCCCTCCTATCTACTTAAAAACTGCTTCGAAATAAATAAACAGATACCTATTGGATGATATTACGCAAAAAAATCGGTCTAGGTTTATGACTGGAAAATGTGTTCTGGTTCACGAGCCACTCGAACACGAGGTGGGACCGATGACCCATCCATAAACGCGATACTTTCCACGTTTTAGCAGTCTTATCTATAAATTTAACAAACCAGGTTATTACGGTCTGATTTTTATCTACGCTGTTTGTATTATACTTAATCAGCGTATGATTTTAAACGATAACCTTAGCTTAGGGCAAACGTGCCTATACTTAAATAACTTGATTAGAATAGTTTGTTTTTAAAGAAAATTTATTACTAAAACCAGCTTCAATTAACCATCGTCAAATGAGATTTTTGTCTTATGAAAATGATTGCGCCCAAGACGAAAATTCGTTAAACAGTAAAAAGGAAAGGTCACATTTTTTGCTTATATACTACAGATGATCTAAACTACTGTCAACAAGTCATTAAGGGCTAAGACAGATAATTGGTCATCCTGGTTACAAACACTACTCCCAGACTCCCTCCTAAAGTATAAAAAAATACTGGTTCAGGTATTTTCCGATTTCTGTTTCGTTTAAGCCTTGGGCATCGTAGTTGTCTTGTCTTGTTAACCCCCTTGTCAGGGGTTGGAATGACATTGCTACGAGGCGATTTGTCAGCATACCCCTCTTCCGGCGCTTAGATAGAGGCAGATTCATAAGAAGTTTGCTTAGGTATGGTTTCGTACTGCTTAATACTTCCTGTGAGCAAAACATCTTTTGCGTTTGCGCATAATTCGCACGTGATCCATTATATTTCTTTAGTTATATGAATATATGAATTATAATGAATTTCAAAAGGGCGGGCGGGAGATTTTTTGTAGGCTATTAGTCTGAGCCCATTTTGCGCCCACTCACATACCAATTCAGCCCGGTTACAAAGATATTAATTCCGTACAATTTTCCGGTAGCTCGGCCTCTCTAGCGAAGGCACACAGCTTGCTCAGCTGGATCTTTCTTAGGACCTCCGGGATCCGGGTTCTGCACGCAGCTTCCGAAGTAGGGGAGAGTGTTCCACAGTAAAGCATGTACCACAGTGAAGTAAAGTAGGTACAAATAAAATTACACCTTCTACTCGTAGATAAAATTTTAGACAAAACTGTTCGCCCTTAAAGTACACGTGTCGTTATGATCAGTGTTGAGGTTGAGATCGAAACAAACCGCTAATTTAACTATTCCGGTACATTTTCAAAGGGTATTCCAAGTTTATTACCTATTATTCAGAAGTAATTTATAGTGCAGCAGAAAGCCCTAATATTGTACAATGTAAGTGGCACTCGAAATATTTTTAGTTTTCAGTTACAGCGAATCTTCTTGGTTTAAGATTATAATGTGGCACAATGAAACATGACTGTTTCTGAAGAAAATTGGCGCACGAAATGACCCTACGATATACGATATGCAATCAATTTTCCTGGTAACTGGTCAAAAAACAAGAAGGCTGGTTTAGAATGGTTTGGTGGTTTAAGAAATCTCACTCTCAATCTAATCATTCGCTCCCCTGAAGGATGTAGCTTATCAAGGATGACGTCATTTAATAAGCACAATGCATCAACGATTTTCGACAAATTGGAGACAGTTTTTCACGGTGTGAAAAATTATCTGATTGTTCTAAGGTCTACAATTTGTCAATCTGGATGTAAACTTTAAAGATATCAATCCGGATAGAATAGAGCATCACGGAGAACTGGAACATAAAATAAGGAGCGTCAACAAGGCAGTAATGGAGGCATTTGACTCCAGTTGTCCAGCTGACACAAAAATACGCTCAAACGGATCCCCATAGTGGACTGAAAACCTGACACGCCTCCGAACTCTGACTAGTTGTCCATTCAACAGAGCAAAAAGGTTCGGAGAGTGGCAGGGCTACACAGAGGCTCTCACAAATTACAACAAGGAAATCAGAAAGGCCAAAAGGAACAACTTTAGAACCTTCTGCAAAAACATCGCCTCTAATCCAGTTGCTCTCTACAAGGACATGGCAAAATAGGGTGCAAGCTCGACAATAGCCATGAAAATGCTGGATGGCAATGGCACCTACATGAAAGGAGAGAAGGAGAGCCAACATTTCCCAGGTAGTCAACCAAGAAATCTCAGTTAAGAAGAAGTTAGCCCAAGGCGACCCACTGGGGATAAGATAAATTTTCTATCTATTCAGAAATTGAAGAGTGGAATCGAGAAGTCGATCCAAATGGTTTTGAAGATCTGGTGGGGGACCCGATTATTGGAGATTTTGTATTAGTTGAATTTAAAATCAAGAACAAAGCTGAGAAAAAAATTATTACATTGGACAAGTCTTAAAAATTAAAAACGAGAATGGTGACATAGAAGTTAACTTCTATAGAAAACAGGCAATTTTAAACAATAAATTTATTTTGCCAATCCTGAAATCTCGAGCGTCGCTGAGAGTGCGATTAAAATGATAATACCCAAGCCAAAGGAGCATGGGAAAACGAAATATAAGGTTGCTTTCCTTTGAATAAACTTTAACAATATTGAAATATGGTAAAGGTATAAAAGTTGTTAGTTTCTTTATTAAGCACGTTCTATTAGTTTTTAAGTTCAATTTGAATTTGTTTTTTTTATACTCAAATACTTTATTAGTTAAAAAAATCTTATAATTTTCATTGACAACGTATATTAGACATACGTGTATACAGTTTATATAATAATAAGCCGGTGAACAGGTCATACCCATCACCAAAAAAAAAAGTCCAGAATGATAGTAAATAACAATTTCTAGGGAACAATATACAAATTACTATTAACCGTTAAAATTTATCCATAATCAAATTAAAAATGCACTATTGTATTGTGCACCACACAACATTGACTTAAAATTAAGTTAAACATGTTAAAATATTATCTAAAAACCCTACAGGAAACAATAAATATAAAATTGTTCTAAAGACTGTTTCTAATAACTAAAAAGTAAGAGTCAAGTCAATAAATAGGTAAAAATTGCACAAATATACATAAATAAAAGAAGAAACAAAACAAGAGTTACACAGCAATTAGAGACTATTCCAGGGCAATTATCTCAAAATGCATTCCGATAGCATTCCTCCATGTTGTAATACGCTTTTCTCAAAAGTAGTTTTTTAACTAGGTAAGCGCCGAAAAGTCTTTAACGAGTTAAGATTTCTTAAATCTGCCTGAAAATGATTACATAATTTCCAACCCTCATAAATTAGCGGCTTTTCGACCAGGGTCAGGGAAGTGGCAAGGGAAAATTGAGGTCCTGTCTCCAATATAAAAAAGAGATGTCAGAGTTAGAATTTTCTGAGCCACGATGTTCGGTCTACAGGTTGTTTGAGATTCGGTCTTGGTCGATTTTCTAAACAAACAGAGAGTGCTCATAGGCACTATGATTTACCATAGGGGCTAGTTCTAAAGTGATTTTGTAAATAAAACAAAAATCTTTTGCATTATATGAATATTTTAATAAGTTATTTTACCTGAAAACAACTTGAAGCTCATAAATAAACAAACAAATAAACATTAAATCATTGTATGTAGTCAGTGCTACGATATGGACAATATCAGTCGATGCTAGGTATCGACCTTGCAGAATATCTCAAGAATAATACTCTTAAAAACTAAAGCATTGCATAAACAATTGTAATGCTAACCAAGTATATGATTATAAACGCTATCTTGCAGCTAAGTACAGTTAAATGTCTGCGGAACTGCTCAGTGTGAGCTCGGTTAGCTGAGATAACTTTGAGATGAAATACAGTAATTTACAAGCAATAATAACAGGATATATATTACCTTAATGTCCACCTATAAGCTACTATGTACACTATATTCACCAATTGACGAGCAACGTTCAATCGTTCAGCAGTTTATCTTCCAGCACAGGGGAAAGTCACTTAAAAACAATTACTTCTTTTCTTAGCTTCTATCTACAATATACCTCAACTTCTTGCAAATGAGAATGACTTAAATGGTAAATGGTAGTGGATTGAGATTTGAGAATGATATGCAGATATATGCTTATGGCATGACAGGGATGCCTTTGTGGAAATGCGATTGTTATACACGCAAAAATGATTATAAAACACGCTACGCAGATCGCGTAGGTAGGCTGAACTCCGTGTAATGGAATAGCACTTATGGGATACTTTATATTGTAATAAAGCTGAGAGAATATTGGCAGAGGGCCAATAACGCCCTTTACTTTCCGGCTTTTGAGAGTGATTGTGAACAAGTAAGCTTACTTACATGGCCGTGTGCCAACTGGGAACCCTTAATAGAGCGTTTTATGAGAGAATTGGAAAAAAACCTCCATGGCCATGTGCCACGGGGAGCGATTAGTGATAGCGACTTGCTTTGAAGAGGGCCATTCAAGAAGTGAATTCTAGAACGAGAGAAGCATCGTCTCCTCGTACTTTGGAGCGTTAACTTACCCACCCTACTGTCATATTACGTCAGTAAAGGGTAAATAAGGTAAATATACAGAAATTGTATAAAAGCTTAGCATCACCTCCTGTCTAAATTAATATTATGAATTTTAACACAAACCTAGTCGAAATCTGCTGGCTAATTTTCATAAAATTCGATTATTAAAGATCGGAATTTTAGGGACCACTAGAATTATAGCTAGGAATTTTAGGTTGGGTGAAGTGGCTATCCTGTAGGATAGCGCTGTGATTGGTCGGGTTGAGATGAGTAAACGTTGTAACTAGAGATGGAGCTACGAGTATCGCCGAGGTGTGTAAGATTTCTTTGGAATGCGAACACGGTGGCGTCGAATGTTAAAATAATACAATCAAATCGTTAGATTTGAAAACGTGATGTAATAGTTTTTGAACACAGGTTTCTCTTCGATTTATGTTTACTATAGATCGTACTGCCTTTTTTTTTGGAGGATAAAGATGATGCCAGAGATCCAGGCCAGCGTTACCCCAGACTGATATATCGAAGGCGCGACTCAAACAGAGAGAAATAGACAGATCGCGCCAGCTGGTGGCCCAGCTATTCTCTAACCGCCTTCGCAGCAAAACAACCCGATGATAGCTTTCTACTGAGAGTCACCATAGTGGTCTTCAAAACCAAGCTCGCTATCTATTTGTATTCCCAGGAATTTAGTGATAAGTGTGCTGGGTAGGATGTTCCCATCCATCAGCAAACCTGCTATATCACACCTAAAGCCAACGATGTGGGTTTGACTTAGATTTAGGCAGAGGCGGTTCAAGTTAATTCATTCTTTGATAAGCTATAAATATGTTGTTATTATGTTTTTTAGCCTAGCCCCAAAACCTGCCTATTCTGCCACAGTATGGAAGTGTCGTCCGCAAAAAGTGTGAAGTCATCAGCGATATTTAGATTAACAAGATTATTGCTGTAATCCAAAAATAATGTAGATTCCAAAACTGAGCTCCGTGAGACCCCGCAGTAGTAGGTATGGGGTCGTTTGGGACACCCCCCACTCCTTCCACTTTAAGCCCCGCCTACTTTGGAAGGGAGGGGGTGGAGCCTGTGAATCGAGCGTTCTGATTGGTCGAGGCATTTAGCCGACCTGGCCAATGGTATGAATCGAGTGTTCTGATTGGTCGAGGCATTTAGCCGACCTGGCCAATGGTATGAATCGCGCGTTCTGATTGGTCGAAGCATTTAGCCGACCTGGCCAATGCTATGATTTGAGCGTTTTGATTGGCCCAGAGGATTTCAATGATTGACCATTAGCAAAACAAGCATCGCTCACGTGGACGACACCATATTTAAGATGTAGCCCGACAGATGGCGTTGAAGGTTGGCCATTGACAGCTGACAGTTGACCAGGGTAGTAGGAGTAGTTGGATCACCTAAACGAACACAGACATGACAGCTGACAGTTGACCAGGGACCTTCGGAGTTTCTCGACTATTCTCGGCCATACCCGGAAATACCTAAATAATAAAAGTCTTGGAGTCTTGCAGGGGTCGAACCACGAACCTTGGGCATGCGAGGCGAACACACTACCACTAAGCCAACGGAGCCTTGAAGAATTATTTTGCTATATGTGTATATATGACGTATTTGGAGGTTATGTTTATTCAATATGTGTTCTACTTGGATAATTGGTTATCAGAGGCCTATGAAATACAGTTTACATAGGAACTATAATTTTAGGATATATAAAAAACCGCGGCTTAGAGCTACGCCATTTTAAATATAATTTTAATTAGTAAAAATTAATAATATATAGTTTATACCGTCGCGAAATTTTCGACTACCGAGCCAGATATTAAAACGACAAACAGTAAAAGGACATTTAAATTTTATACAAAGCTCTCAACTGCTTATAAAAAATAATGTATTTAAGGTTATTATGTTTAAAATAGCGCTAATAACATCAAAATTACCTGTTCGCAGCCAAACGTAGGTAGAATCACTGTAACCATGAGATCCGACGGCGCCATTGGCTGAGCGTTCGAAAGGCATTCACGGCGAAACATCGTACCTTTACATCTAGGGGTGACAGCAGCGCAGCAAGAAAGGAAGAAATACCAAAATTCAAAGACGTCAAAGCATGAAATTATAATAAGAAAATCCTAGGTAACAGTTTACACACACACAATTTCAATACAAAAGGCTGCATTACAGGTAAATCAAATCAAGGTGTTGAATATCTCATCCACCATTCAGGTAAGAAAATTGAATAATAATAATAATAATAGTTGTTCGCCATCCTGACAAGAAACATTCGCTATAAATTATTTCACAATAGACAGTTATATATTCAAGTTACATTCGGCATAACGTCAACAAATATTAGTCGTCGCCATTTTCAATTGAATAATAGTTGTTCGCCATCCTGACAAGAAACACTCGCTATAAATTATTTCACAATAGACAGTTATATATTCAAGTTACATTCGCCATAACGTCAACAAATATTAGTTCTCGCCATTTTCTTCCAGTCGTTTAACAATACCAAACAGTCGGGCTGGCCCGACGAATGATATAAAATTGCCGCCAACCAGGATCAGCTAAACTTGGGTACGACCCGTCCTGGTGATCCTAAAGATTGGACAACCATGTCCCAAAGCACCTGAAAACAAACACTTAAAGCTAAAATGCTACCTAAAACATTATATATGAGTGTACTAACAATATTATTAAGCAACTGATGTAAAAGCTGAAAATAATAACAGTATTTCATAAAATTATGATGATGCAACTTTTACGAAACATAGTAGGTACTCGACGGATTCTCGAAGACCATTCTAAATAAATAAATTGTACGGCAGAGAAAAATCGACTATAATTATACGATATTCCACCGCTCGTACAAATCATCGATATAGATAAACACCTTTTCCTGGTTCAAGTAGGTCTCGAAGATGTTTCTAAATAAATAAATTGTTCGTCACGGCGAGTATCGAGTATAATTATACGATAATCAACCATCACAACAAGCTATTGATATAGATAAACGCCATTCTCCAGGTTCAAACTGCTCTCGAAAATCAACCTAAATATATATAGATTATCTATCATATGCAACAATTTGTTTATAGATAACGATTTTCATGAGCTACATAACCATCAATTTTTCAGGCTACTTAAAGCAGGTAAGTCTGTGGTCGCCCTTGATTCCTAAAGCATCTGAAACATATCTTAAGGCTAAATTTCATATATAATTCAGGAGGAAAAATAAATACATCGTTTTCTTCGTACCTATATTAAAGATTATATGGCAGCGTACTAAAAATATTATTAGGAAGTATACAATCTGAAAATAATATATATGTTATAGATAGTGCCTTATGTAACCTGAGATTCTTGGGTTCAAACTGAAAAATAATACCTGAAAATAAGCTATCCATTTCTTGTCACATTTTCACGGGCTACAAACCGTCAAAATAAGACCATGGCGCTGATTTTAAATTAGGAGGCCTTACACCCCATAAAATAAAAAACAGCGCGTTAGTGTCCTTATTTCGGCATGTTTAAAAATGGATGGCATCACCCCGTCATCAGAGGGGTTTATATTAATATCTTATTTATAACTATTTAATGAAAATATATAGCTATGTTTTCTATAACGTTTAAGTTTCCGAAAGCGTTTCTTTCAGATAGAGCACCACACGTTAACGCCAGTGTTGCCGAAATTCTGTTATAGAAAAAACATGATAACACCCTGTAAGAGAAAATATTATTCCAAGTATTTGGTTTAATATAAATGATAATTTTTTGCAACCAAGCGGCAGCGGTGCCCTAAATATAAATATTCGATTTTGTGGGAGAACAATATACATTTCATGCATAAATAAATACAAATTGACCAAATTATACAAATTAGGAAGATTAATAATTATTACATTTTTTGCAGAAGTACTTGTTTCAATCAGTACTGTTTTAGTGTTTAAAATGTCTGGTAAGTTTTAAATTTAGCTTTGAACGAGCCATTTTTAATTCGGTTTTTCTTTTTAAAGGCTTCGTATTTGGTTTTGCCGAGGATGTATTGGGGGACTGGTTCCCCGCGGAAAACGTATGTGTTTAATAAAATATTTAATTTGAAAATTTTAAAACATCGCTTTCCTTTCAGTTC
>JAEQML010075755.1:0-13688 GCA_016904865.1 Pissodes strobi
TTCTCTCGCAGGCTACATCCTTTAGTGTCGTTTTTCCGTTTCATCTAGTCCCAAATCACTGCCATTCTCAGCGTGCTAAAGAAGTTTTCACTTCAAAAATTGGTATTCACTTATAATATACAACACAGTTTTATCCATAATACTGAAACACAATTTTTACACTCCAAAAATCCGGAAATATTGTGCACGGCTGAGACTTTTGCCAGATCTGATAATATTATTTTGCATAACTTGGTAGGAGACATCAGAGGAGAAGTTAATTCATAATGCACAAAATTTACAGCTGTTTATGTAACAAAATATGTTATATTTCTGGAGATTATTTTAAAAATTAGTATATGAATCTTGAACTTTTCTCTATTAGGATCGGTTAATTAAAACATAATAGTTAATTATTTTTTTAGAATATTTGGTAGCCGTTATTTTTAAATATAAATAAATATGCGAAATCCTACTAAAGTATTTATTAAAATTCTTAAGTCTTAATTTGAAATAATTGTTTTTGGAACTCCGAAACCCTGTGACATTTATTATATTAAATAAAACCACAAATATATAAAAAATGTTATGTGGCAGGTATTTATACAGCGGAAATGGTTCAGTAGGTTGTAATCAAACTATTTCTAGAGAACAGCAAGTAAAAGAATAGAGAAAATTGCAAACATATTCCTTAAAATTTAATCAATATTCTAAATTTCTCACCCGACATTTTAAGTTTGAATAGGCGCCAAATGAAATATTTTATGAAAGCCATTGATTGCCTTTCAATGTTAATTCATTCGAAATGACGATGGCGGATTAAATTATCAGCGTTTGTCTGCACTTTGACTATTCTATGAATCGTATATTGTATAATTATAACTTAATGGAATGCGTTCGCAATTTTGAAACATATGATTTGTATTTTAAACTAATATTATTTGCTATTTTGTACAAAATGTAAACAAGTTGCTTCCGAATGTACTTTTAATTCTATTTATTTCAAAAATAAAATGCCTTATTCAGAGAAATAAAATTCATATTCTTTTGACTAAAAAATATGTCTTTAAATAGCAAAAGACATCAGCTTGTAAAGCGTAATAGTTATTTACATAACAAGTGCGGAAATCGATAATTTCCCGCATGCGACTGCAGTTAGACGAACAACGCGAAGTGTAGTTCGGATAACAATCAAGTGCGAAATACTTCCGCACATGTTAAGTACAACATTTTTCCTACGAGCCTTTGAAAAACCTTACACACAAAATATTCAATATATCAATATGCACATATCTTAATGCAAAATAACTACTCATTTTTAAATAGCACAAAATTATATTTTCTACAATAAAAATTTAATAATAATCATAAGATTAAATGAACTTACCTAAGTGAAGTTTGACCTTGATTATAGGAAGGTCTCTTGGAATAAATAAATCTCTTGTAGTACCCATGCGTAGCCCGGTTTACACCACTAAATTTAAAGCAAACCAAATCCCCCTGGTCCTCCGCGTGCCATATAACTCCTCATTGATTCATCAGTCTTCTTCAAAGCTAACTGCCATCTTGTTGCAAATCAAAGGAAAGAAAATAAGATGGGTAGGGTAGGGTTCTATTTACATCGACAAGACCTTCCTATAATCAAGATCAAACTTCACTTAGGTAAGTTCCTTTAATCTTACGATTATAGACGGTGTCGTCTTCGTAAATAAATCTCTTGTAGATCTATAAAGAAATTTGCAGCAACCCAATATTAAGCTTATTATTTATTACAAAACCTGAATACAAGAAAAAATCCCAAACAGAAAAACACACTTTCTAAGTACAACAAAAAAATATTAATGATATATTTAAACGTAATATTAAGTAGGTAAACCTACCAATTGTCTGCTTCGTAGCCCTATGATACGGTTTTTTAAAACTTAAAAATAAATACTGACAACTGCCTCTCAAGGAACGGGTCCTTTGTAAATATGCAATCAGCGACCTAGATAAACAAACTTTGGGATCTACATCAAAAAATGGAATAACTAGCATAGCTTGAGGTCTGTTAAAGGAGGATGTTTTCAAACGATTAGGTACCTTGATCTCAATCTTTCTGTCTGAATGGGCTGACCAGTAGCTAAAGCCAACAAGATAGCATATTTTTGTGAAAGCAGTTCTAAGGAAACGGAGTCGTTGTCTGGGGTACGGACATACTGCAAAACCTTCGAAGGATCCCAAGAATTTTGGTATTTAGGTCGCGCAGGTCTTAGGCCGAAAACTCCTTTAAAAAACTGTTTAATACGAAAATCCTACTCCAGATCCGGACCAGCGATCTGCGCTATGGCCGACCTATAGGTATGTAATAAATTAAAGGAAGATCCTTTGTTAAACTGTTCCGTCAAGAATTCTAAAACGATCCCTACGTTTACTGAAAAGGGGTCCAATCCCTTCGAAAAACAGAACTCCCACCAAGCCCTTAGGCCAGATGAATATCGTTTAAGAGTTGCGTCTGTGACCGAAGCAACACAGATTTTCAGAGATTGCGCTGGAACTTTTCCTCAACGCAGCGCTTCCATGATAACTTCTCGACCACCAGGGAAAGGTCTTCGGATAACGGGTGGGGAATCATGTTAAAAGAAAGTAAGTCGTTAGGCCGGCCTAAAGAGTAATGGTTTATCAATCAATAAGGACAAAAATAAAGGATACCAAGGTTGAGAGATCCAGAGAGGTGCAACAACAATACCCTCCGCCTTGTCATTAATAATTTTTTGCAAACCCCTTAGTAGCAAAGAAAAGGGTGGAAACGCATAAAAATTCAAACTCCACCAGTCAATAGTAAAGGCATCAACTGAGAAAGCCTCCGGATCTCTCAGCCAAGAAACAAATTTTTTACCTTTCTTGTTAATCCTGCTGGCAAAAAGATCAATAGACGGAAATCCAAAAGTCTCCGTAATTTTCTGAAATGCTTTATCGGAGAGGCTCCACTCCGTATCTGTTTTAAGCTAACGAGAGGCGATATGCGCCTCGACGTTATTAATCGAAGGAATATAAGCCGTCCGAATAAATATGTTCCTATCCTCGCACCATTGCCAAATCTGCCTTGCAAGTAGGATATTGGATACTACCCATGCCATTTTTGTACGATAAGGCTGTTGTGTTATCCACCCCTACATAAAATATTGCAATCACTAAGGTGATTTGCATAACATTTTAGCCCAAAATAAAGGGCCAACAGTTCCAGATAATTAATTTGACAATTTGCTTCGGCCTCCGATCATAAGCCATGACTGCTTACCCAGTCCTTCTGATAAATACCCCATCCAGTCAAAGAAGCATCGGAAAATATCTCCAAACAAAAAGAATCAATACGAATAGAATTGGTTGCATCAGGTAGGTGCTCCATCCACCATCTCAATTCACTAAAGACGCAATTTGGTAAAACCATAACTTAATTATAACTGCCCTTGAACTTATTAAGGGCTAAAAACTTAGCTCGCTCCAAAACTGTTGTATAAGGAAACCCATATTTAATGCTCGGACAAACCGCAACTAACTTTCCTACAAGCTGAGAAAACCCTCTTATAGTACAAGACTCCTTACGCAAGAAATTTTGTACACAGTCTCATAAATATTGGCGTTTCCTATCCGTAGGGTATAAAGACGTAGTACAAGAGTTATAGAAAAACCCTAAATAAGTATATCTCTGAGAAGGCGCTAAACTACATTTGTTATAATTAAGTAAAAAAACCAAGGTGCTCGAGCAGACAAATAGTAATTTTAACATTATTTGAGCACTCCTCAAATGTATCACCTAGTAATAAAAGGTCATCCAAACAAATCACAGAAATATAACCCTTTCCTCGCGATGCTGATATGACTGGTTTCATTACGTTAGTAAAAGCGTATGGGACCGAACTAAGACAAACGGCATATAATTATATTGATACAGCAAACCCTCAACATAGAACCTTAAATATTTTAATTGCTTTCCTTAATAGGAATAAGCAGGTAAGCATCTTTCAGGTCAACTGTTGCCATAAAACAGTCGCGCTTCACCAAATTGGCAGCACTTTTCCTGTCTTCAATTTTAAAATGTTTAGTAACTACATAATTATTAAATTTAAAACAAGTCTATATGATCCATCCGATTTTTGCACCTAGAAGATATTCGATACATATTGGCCTGGGCATTCGGATGTGCGACTAATAGCACCCGATAACAAAAGATTATCTATGCAATTCCTAATCAAGAGTCTTTCAGAGGAAGACCAACGGGATTCCATACACACAATCTCTTGCTTTGGGGCTTCAACCAAGGGGATTGCATAGCCTGATAGCTAAAATAAAATAATTTTATCGTTAGTATAACGTTGCCACCTACTTACAAAAAATTTCAAACGACCGACATATTTACTTGCCTCTACTAACGCCTGTCCCCGTTCCGCCACTGGTTCTGCTTCTTCCTAACATGAGTCCTTGAGCGAGGAGTCTGCCGAGGTTGCTGCCCACTTCGGAAATATCTCCTGTTTGACCTGAATGGATGGATGTAGTTTAAAGGCTTGCTAACTATAGGCTGAGAGGGCTTCTTAACAACCTTTTTGGTTTTGAGTTGTTGACCCGAAATGTCAATGGTCTTTTTGGCCTTAGTAATCTCCTCCAGATTGGATCTAAAAAGCCACTCATCAGGAGGGGTGTTAGAGAGGGTGTCCCGTAAATCCTTGTTAATGTTCAACAAAACCAGGTTTCTTCGAGACATATTTTCCTGATAATGAACATCGGCAAGAAGGCGGATTATATACAGGCTCTCATCACTGAGAGCCTGTATGTAATCTTTGTCCCCCTCCTCACCTTTTTAATAAAGGCCTGAGAGAACCTTTCCTATTGCCGCAACTTCTGCACCCACTTGTTTTTGCAGGTTAGCTAAACGCGCATCCCTTCTTTCGTTAGACTCGGACAACGCTCCTCTAACATGAAGATTAAGGTTGGAAGGTATAATATTTTTGCAGTCTTCAGGTGGGGCATACTCTTGTACCACCTCTGCCCGCTTCCCCGGGTCCAAACCTTTCCTTAAAATAGTATCTCAACGTGTAGCAATGTCATTATGAAGCGGCGCTGCAAATGGTATCAGAACAGCACCCTCGTCTCCTATAAGGGATTGCAAACCCTCATTCTGTGGAGCTCGGACGTCACTGTCCTGTTCCATGTCCACTATGATTGGCTGCAAATCGCGCCCCGGCAAGATATGCTCGCCTGAAAAGAAATAAATCATATTCAGGGACCTGTAGAAAAGACCTCCTATTTGTCCTAAAATCTAATCAGAATTAAGGCGTCTCGCGTTCGATAAGGATATCACTATCCCTATCGAACACTAGATACTACCGCACTTGGTAAAATAGAGAAAGCGTAGCGCCATATGCGATACAGAAATCACTATCAATATTCCTGCCCCGTCACTGAGGCAAACACTAAAAACCAAAAGTAAAACGTGCAGCAACTAAAATATCTAACGGCCCCGTCACTGAGGCGAATACCATAATAATAAAATATACGCAGAGCCTCATAAATACAAGGTATAAAGCATACAGCATAAAAATCGTCGGCGATAATATTAAAGTAGACGTACTCACCATCAACAGACTCCTCTCTATGCTCTGTACTTGGCGAGCGTTGCACGGTCTCTATCTCCTCCGTATCGTGAAAGTCGCCACGTGATTGGGAACAAAGAGAGCTAGACGAAGATGACAGAATGCGACGGCGATTACGATGTCTGGAGCCGATCCGATTGCGACGCTCGCCGGAAAAGCACGAACGGCGTGATCGAGAACGTTCACGCTGACTCCTCGCGGAACGACTTCGGTGCCCTGACGAACGTCTTTCATCTTCAATTTTCCGCAATCTTTTATCAAAAGACTTGACTGACTTGAGAATCTCCGATAACACTTCCCGTTCGCCAGAAGAGGCACGGGATCATTTCCTTCCCGGAGAAGGCATTTATGCATACAAGAAAAACACGGCAGAGCACAAATTATCAAAAAATTAAACTTAAGCGGGCGGGGTGACGCGGCGACGTGCGTACACACCGGCACTAGACAATAGACTGATGAAACAATGGGGAGGTATATGGCACGCGGAGGACAAGCAAACCAAATCCCCCTGTTTGGTTTGCTTTGAATTTAGTGGTGTAAACCGGGCTACGCATGGGTACTACAAGAGATTTATTTACAAAGACGAGACCGTCTATAATTAATATTTACATTAAACGTTTTTTGTTCTTAAAATTTTTATTACAAGTAAATTTTCCTTATCGTCGATATCATATCTAGTGAGGTTGGTAAGTTCTTCGCGACTGTAGGCACCATAATTGTCGCCACTTTTGTTAACAAGTATACATTATCGGGGTCTCATACATTATTTATTATTAGCTTAAGAATTGGATATTTATACCACAAAGTATTCGCTTGCTAGTTTTTTGGATAAATGAAGAATATATGCTAAAAATACCTCTTCTTTTAAGTTGTTCATCTTCTTGTGAACACATCGTTGGTTAAAGTTTTCAAACGTCTTTTCATAGTGTAACCGCAACTTTTCTACGGAAACGCTGAAGTATCATGATGGTATATTTTCCAACACGATTTATGTAGACTTATTTATGTCGTCTTATTTGTGTCGACTTCTATGTCGACTTATTTATGTCGCCTTATTTAAGTCGTCTTATTTATGTCGACTTATTTATTTCGACCAATTTATGTCAACTCATTTGGACCTGCGCATTTGGCAGCAGCGCAGTGTTATCGTTCCAAAATTTCACATCACGCATGGCCTTCCGCTCGCTTCTCTCGCTCCAAGGGGACAACCAAATTAATCTGACCCAATCAACCCAAGACTTGCCCAAAAAACAACTTTAACCCCTTCCTCTCCAGGCTGATTTTTCTAGGTATAGGCATAGCCTAAAGAAAACTATAGCCGCGACACTCGGCTCGTTTAGTGGGGTACGGAATCAAATTTTCTCCGTGAAGCTCAGTGAAGGGAGGACACCACGCAGTTGGAACTCGATGCCAATCATACGCGCTTTCCTGGGCCGGAGTGCAATACATTTTCATAGGAATTAAAATAGAAAAAGATTCGTTGTTTGGGTAAATAGACGTTATGCGTATATATTGTTTTGTTTGTATGTTATATAAATAAGTTAATGTTTATGTGTTAAAATGGGAAAAGAACGGCAGAATTATGCAGCTAGTTAGTTTGTTTATTTAAACTTAAATTTGATCATAAGGTATCAGAATCGGTTCAAATTACTAAAATAAATTGGAACTAACTGAAACCGATCGAAAGTTAATTGAACGACTAACCAAAGCTAGCCAAAAGTAACCATAAGTTCCAAAACAGGCTGAAACGTACCTATCGTAATAGGTTACAAAAATTAAAGTAAGTTAATACTAACCAAAACGAAAGGAATTTAAGCGACTAACCAAAAATATTAAATTTGCTTATAACGTATAGGAACTGATTCAAATGACTAAAATAAATTGGAACTAACTGAAAGTAACCGAAAGTTGATTGAATGACAAACCAAAAGTAACTAATAGCACAAAAACGGACTAAAACGTATCGGAACAGATTAAAAATGTTAAAGTAAATTAAAACTAACCCAAATTAACCGATTATTGGCAAGTAACCAAAGACATTAAAATTGGTTATAACGTATCGGAACCGGTTCCAATGACTAAAATAAATTAAAACTAACTGAAATTAACCGAAAGTCGATTGAACGACTAACCAAAAGTAACCAAAAGCACCAAAAGGGCTAAAACATATCGTAACAGATTAAAATTATTAAAGTAAGTTGAAACTATCCCAAATTAACCGAATTTTGGCGACTAACCTAAATTAATTAAAAACATTTAAATTGGTTATAACGTATCCGAACTGATTCAAATTACTAAACTAAATTAAAACTAACTGAAATTAACCGAAAGTCGATTGAACGACTAACCAAAACTAACTAATGGCACCAAAAAGGGCTAAAACGTATCGTAACAGATTAAAAATATTAAAATAAGTTGAAACTAACCAAAATTAAGCGAATTTTGGCGACCAACTTGAATTAATTCAATAACTAAAATGAATTGAAAGTAACCAAAATTTGATTGAAAGACTAACCAAAACAAACCAAAAATAACTAAAAGTACCGAAACGGGCTAAAACGTATCGGAATAGCTTAAAAATAATATTAAGTAAGTTAAAACTAACCCATATCAATTCAATTTCGGCGACTATCCTAAACACTAAAATTGGTAATAACGTATCGGAACCGAAAGTAATAGATAGTTGATTGAACGACCCAGTTTTGGCGGCTAACCAAAACTAACCAAAAATATTAAAATTGGTTATAATGTATCGGAACCGGGTTCAAATGACTAAAATAAATTAAAACTAAACGAAAGCTGATTGAACTAACCCAAACTAAAAAGCACCAAAACGGACTAAAACGTATCATAATAGGTTACAAAATTTAAAATGCCCAAAAATAATCGAAAATTAATAATATGGAAACATTCATAATATATATACGAAGGGTACAGGGGAAAAACGATCTAAGCGCCATTTCCATAGGAAACTTATTATTGATTTCACAGAAAATTTTATTCTTGATAAAAGTTGGTGCTTGGAAAAAAAGCTAATTTTGACAATGTTAAATTAAGACTAAGTATTACAGGGTACTTAAAAAGTACAAAAATGGTGGTTAAAAAAACAAAAACTTAGGAATATCGGAAAAGCATCTACTGGAAAAATAAAGCTCTTATTAAGGTAAAAATAAAAGTCAAATACCATTTTTTCCAAAAGTGCATCGTTGCTGAAAAAAATAAGGACAAAATTAAGAAAAAGCGGGTTTTTTCAGTAATTGAAATGGATTTCCTCCGCAACGGTGCGGTGCACTTTTGGAAAAAATGGTATTTGACTTTTATTTTTATCTTAATACGAGCTTTATTTTTCTGCAGAAGGTTTTCCGATATTCCAAAGTTTTTGATTTTTTAACCATCAGTTTTGTATTTATTGAGTACCCTGTATAACTTATCTTTAATTTAGCATTGTCAAAATTAGTTTTTTTTTCAAACACCAACTTTTATCAAGAATAAAATTTTCTGTAAAGTCAATAATAAAAAAGTTTCCTATGGAAATGGCGCTTAGATCATTTTTCCCCTGTACCCTTCATATGTATACACATTTTATAGAAATAACATGTTTTTAATTTTTTTATTAGTCTTACAACCATTTCATCATTTAGCCATGTTGATTTCAGTTTGACAATATAATTGAATTATATTTCAATATAAAAGGTCTCAAAAGAGCGGGACATATTTTCTGATTTTCGAATTCTTCTAAAAATTCTCGATAAATTTCATGTAGCATGTCGAATAGCCTCCTTTCCATTTAAAGAATTTGATCTGTTTAACTTAACGCGAAACGATTTGCATCTTCTTATCTAAGTTATTTAGTAATTATCTAGATATACGAAATTTTCGGTTTGGTGGGGAGTATTTTCCAGGTTGTGGTTATGTGGAAGATAAGAAAGTGCAAAACATTTCGTTTGACAATAAACAGTTCGTATTCTACCATAAAGGCGTAAATCTCAAAAACATTGTTCTTGCTGGTTGTTTTTCGTAAAAGTCGATCGTTATCCATATATATCCATTATTTCAGATTTGATCAGCACCCTGATATCATTTTGATTCGCTGTACCTTTTTTGGTTTTAAAGATACCAAGGTAAACAAAAAAGCAAAATGTAGGGTTGGTAGCCAAGTTTTTTCTAGATTACATATAAAACAAACACGAATAATTTTCTGACATAAAAGCCTACTTTATATATTTTTTAAATAGAACACTCTGTATATTATTACATTTTTGGACTCTCTAGTGAAATCAAAACACATGTCGTGTATAATATCCTATACCTATCTTTAGCTGTTTACGAAATATTGACAGTTGAAAGTCGGGCATTTTGACAGGCTCTAAACCGCACGAGATCAAAGAAAACGGTTTGCACATCTCTATCTTAGATTTTCATAAGCTATCGAATGACAGTGGCTTTCAATTTAACCGGAAGTTTAAAAGTTCCGGTCAATTTTATTCGCGGATTAAATTCAAAGTTACTATCATTTGATAGCTCATGAAAACCTAAGACAGGAATATGCAAACCGTTTTCTTTGCTCTGATGCGGTTTAGATTTTAAAGCCTATCAAAATGTCAAAATGCACGACTTTCAACTGTCAATATTTCGTAAACACCTAAAGAAAGATAGGTATAAGATATTATACACGAAATGTGTATAGACTTCTCTAGAGATTCCAAAAATGTAGTAATATACAGGGTGTTCCATTTAAAAAATATAGAGTAGGCTGATATGTCAGAAAATCGTTAGTGTCTTATTTTATATGTAACGTAGAAAAAAATTTGGCCACCAACCCTACATTTTGCTTTTTTGTTTAACTTGATATCTTTAAAAACAAGAAAGTTACAGCGAATCAAAATGTTATCAAGATAAATTGAACGCACGGTACAGGTTGCTCCTATTTAGCGTAATTGTGCACTTCATGCATAAACTAGTTCGTGAACTATAGCCAGATCAAAAATTTACTTTCATTTCACCATCTTGACAATATTTTTATCTAGCGAATAAAATGAAAAAGCTGTTACGAAAAAATATGCAAAATCGTACATAATACGTTTATAAAATTGTGCAGGTTGCTAAGACAAAATTATGTACTTATATAAAATCTTTTTTTAGCTAGAAGAGAACAACTAGATAAATCAAATTTTTCAAAATTATTATTGCAGATTTTCACAAGTTCGTCTAAAACCGTAACTACTTGTGCAAAATAAAATCTCATATAAAAAAACTTTTGTTGTGTATAGATCTTATTGATATTTAAAGATTAACTTGGAGCTTATATTCTATTATAGTTATATTCAGCATTCAAGAATGCTGTACTTACTACAAGTAATCTACATTCGCCAATCTTAATTTCACTTCAAAAGACATTTTTAACTATTTCTTTCAGGTGTAATGTTTAAATAAATATCCGGCTCTCTTTGTGCAGCTTTTTGGATAAAAAAAAATGGTTATTCTCTACTCGTAATAAACAGTATTTTATAAATCATATATTTTGTGATGAAAGTTTAAATAAAATAATAGGGGAGAGTAACAATTTTAGTATATAACGTCCCAAAAAATTTTAGTACGGCTCACTTCACTAATGATTGCCGGGGGGTTGACGTCAAGTTAGATTTATTTATTTCCTCCCCACTCCATAGTGATAAAGTTGGTCCTCGCTTCTCAAAGGTGCCGCGCTTAAGTGTCGCAGCTATAGTTTTCTTTAGGCTATGGTATAGGGCTGTATACCACCAAAAAAATTTTGTTCAAAATTTATTTTTGGAAAGTTATTATGTAGAATAAAAGAGATATTCACATATGTAGGCCAAATAATTGTTTTAAACGATTTAATTTTGTACAACAATTTATAGTTCTTACCAGAATATCCACATGTGGATATATGGGTAACCCAGAATATCCACTTTTGGATATCTATTTCCTACCAAAATACCCACATCTGTTCGCCTCCCTCTATTCCAAAAATACACTAAATAACAAACCATCATTGCCGTCGCGTTAGCACCACATTAGTGAACATTGACCTTGAGCCATTTACATTAGTCCGGGCGTTTTGAAAAAAATATCATGGTATCACCGTATGGATATTCGTGCCCTACCGCGATCTAAATTAATCTACCGAGTCCTGCACCACTTTTTCCAAGTGCGTTATTATCCCGTATAAGAATATGCATATGTGGATACTGTGGTAAATTTCGCTATACCAAGAAATATCCATATGTGGATACGATGGAGCGGAAGAGGTTAAAAAATATCAACCGTCAATCAGTGGCGTGCACACAATGAAAGCACAAATGCATTGCCTACCCTGATGTTTTGACATTTTTTATATATTTCCATTTAATTTTAATCCCGATAATATAAATTATAATTTTACTAATAAGTAGGTATAATCCAAATTTAAAAAGCTTATCTTAAGCGCCAATTAAAATATTAATTATATTATAGAAAAACATCACAGTCTACCACTCATATTACGCTACCTATATTAAACGGAATAATATTCTCCGACGGCAACCGCTAAAAAGCATTCCATAACAAACCGAAGGCATGCATTCATACCGTCAATACTGGATTTACTACGGAAGCGAAAAGCAGTGCTTGAAAAAGAACAGCCAAATGAAACGTTACATAAAAAGAAAAGAGACAAAGCATGCGAAGATGGTCCGGGCCGACCGACGACGCGACGCAACGATAAGTGCTGTTGCCAAAATGTGCTCTCTTTAATTAATATTTTGGTTTGATAGACATTCTTTTTTACCAAGGATCATATTATTATTGTTTTTTTGCGCTTTAGTAATGGGTTTGAAAGCGATTACCGGTTACATCATTACAGGGTTTGGTTAAGAAAGCTTTATTATTTAATAATGTTTAAAATTACAGTACATGGGGCATACCTAAATTTATTAATATTTCGATATCTGGGTATTAATAACGCCATGCATTTTTTTTGCAAGAAACTGAAACCCGATAATACAACACCGGCATTGGCCAGCCATAAATAGGAATAACCTCAGGTTTCCTTTTCTATGTGCCCTATTCTTGTGTGAGATTGGGATTTGACGCCCTGCGCTTTTAGTTATAGTTTTGAAAGTTTAGTTAGTTTAGTACCTATACAAGGGGTTGTTGTTTTCTTTGTGGGTTAGTTTTGTTGGTTAGAAAGAAAACCTCGATATTTTAATAAAAAAATCCATGACGATTATTAGTGGCTCTGCAGGTGTCGTCATAAAATTAAAATGTATTGTTGGCTATGCTTACTCTTTGGCGAAGAAGGAAATTGTAGAGTAAACGTGGGTATATTGATGTAAATAATGTGTCAAATGTCTCAGAAAAACAAGGCCAGTCCACTAACCATTTACAACGCGTTTTCTTTGCATAGTTTTGACGAAACTCGAATTGAAAAGGCTTTAGGCCTACATTTTTTGGAGCCTCAAAATGGACGTTTTTGGGCGTGGCACCTAAAAAAAATTCTACCTACGGCGGCGCCTGCAGCGGGCTTACTCCTTCTGTATCATTTTCTATTATGTTGCCTACCCTCTCCTAAATGGCACTGCACGCCTAAAACTTTGTGTATCTAGACGCGAATTTTATCATTTGCCTCTAAAAAACTCTTCCATTTCTTGTAAATCTGCGGTATTGGAATTCATTGTATTACTTTGAGGCCACACCACTTTCTTGAAAAGAACGGTTAATTGGGTTAGTTTGGGTTAGTATCGTTTCGTCGCGCCCTCTGAGCGAGCGAAGGGCATGAATTGAATTTTTAGAACGATCCCACTGCGCCGTTGCCAAATCCGCAGGTCGAAAGCTGAGTAAGGATTTACCAGTGAACAGTTGTTAAAAATGAGTTGACATAAATAAGTCGACATAAATAAGCCCACATAATAAGTCGACCGGTCGAGTTAAAAAAATATACCATCATGATCCGTTAGCGCTTCCGTACTTTTCGGGGACTAGTTAAAGAATCGTTACGGATGCACTGAAGGATCATGATAACTTTTTTTAACTCGACAGGTCGACTTATGATGTCGAATTATTTATGTCCACTTATTTATG
>JAEQML010075756.1:0-13687 GCA_016904865.1 Pissodes strobi
TCAAGTCTATGGTAATCAGTTCTTATTTGATTACCATGTCTAGTAGGATACTCGTGGTAACAATTATTAAGGCTGTAGTCGCTGAAATTTCGATGACAATAGACACGGCATTCATATATGTATTTTGATGCAATTGTCATAATACTTAGCTCTTTGAATGCCTGCCTCGTATCAGCCCTGTAATCAAGACCTGCAACGACCCTCACAGCCCTCCTCTGCAGTCCATAGACTCGTGCTGCTTGTGAGGAGTGACCCCATGTCAAGACAGCATAACAGGCCACTGACTGGAAAACACCATGAAAAGCCTGGAGAAGGCACGGTGTAGGCAACACCCTTTTTAAGGTTTTTAATAGAAAAACGCATCTGGACAGACGACCAGCCATGTAGTCTACATGCCTGTCGAATCTTAATGTTGGGTCAAGATGTAGTCACAAAAACCGTACCTCCTCGATGTTCTCATCTATACTCCTCAATCCGAAAATAATATTTTCTGTCTTAGCATCATTCAAAGCCAGTCTATTAGCTGCAAACCAAGCCTTCAGTTCATTCACACTAGCATTTATACGTTCAGTTAACCTCTCCATGCATACGTCAGACTCCGAAACAGATGTATCGTCGGCAAACAACATAACCTTCGATGCCGGAACAGAACTATTTATGTCATTGGCATATATTAAAAAAAGAAGAGGACCCAGCACCGAGCCCTGAGGCACACCGTACTTCAGTCCAGCCTCACCTGACAGCTTTCCCCCATGTGATGTCAACTGCGCACGTTCTCCCAAGTAGCTACTCAGCAGACGGACACTAGTCTCGTCAATCCCATAGCACCTCAGCTTATCGAGGAGAATATTATGCGAGACACAGTCGAAGGCCTTGGAGAGGTCACAGCACGTTACACTAACATACTTCCCCTCCTCAAAGGCCTCCGCTATATATCGCAACAACCCAAGGACAGCCAAGGTCGTTGACTTTTCAGCTCTGAATCCGAACTGACTATCCGAGAACAGGCTGTTGGCCTCAAAATAGTTCAAGACCTTGGACAGTACCGGCACTAGCGAGATTGGGCGATAATTGCCCACATCATTTTTATCTCCCTTCTTAAAAATAGAGACAACCCTGGCTTTTTTCAGCGAAGAAGGAAAGAAACCAACCGTGATACAATGGTTAATCAGTTTGGTAAGTGGGATAATTAGTAGATCCTTGTAGGATTTTATCATTGATACATTAATACTGTAAATATCTCTGCTATTCTTGTTCTTAAGAGAGTTGATGGATGACATCTCTCACCTGTATATAGCTCACCTCCGAAAACTCGAATGCAACATCATGTCGCCTTTTTTGGTTGCTTAAGTAGTCAGAGTAATTTCTCGCCGTTGGTTGACTATTTCTTAGACTTTCCTCTGCAATGTTGGCGAAAAAAATGTTGAAATCTTGTGCTGTCAATCCGGTAGCCGCCTCAACTCCACTCTTGCCCCGAAAATCATTTACAACATCCCACGAGGCTCTGATAATATTGGTTGAACTCATTATGTGATTGGTATAAGCAATTCGTTTTTTATTGCATATGTTAGCTCTGTAGTCCTTTTTATATTGTTTTATGTAATTATTTGGGTCAACAGAGGGTCTATTTTTATAGAGTTCTGTTAGAAATTGAAGAGTTTCCCGCTGTTGACGCAGACCATTGTCAAACCACTCAACTGTGTTACTATTACTTTGCTTAACCTTCCTCGATAATGCCGGAAAGAACACGTTAACTTCAACTGTCAGCACCTCAAGGAATCTATCAAACCTGGCATCAATGCATTCATCTTGCATATCGATGAAGTCCCATTTCTGTGACTCCAAATAGCCATACATTTCATTTATACCCTTATTAGTGAGTGGACGACACAGACGATACTGGAGGCGCACATCATCACTGTGCAGCTCTATTGAGATATCCAATGCCAGATGATCAGAAAGTAGCGGATCAAAGACACTCAATTTATAGCTAAGACTATCACCAAAATTAATAAAAATATTGTCAATACAATTAATATGATTGGTTTTTTGAAAAATCTGCCTATAGAGATTAAAGGTACCCATAAGATCCATAAAATCTTGGCTCCTTTGTGAATTTGAATTAAAAACAATATTAAAGTCGCCTGTTACTATAATATGCAGGCATGGCCCCCGCTCGACAAAACGTAGCACATTCTCCATTATGTCCATAAAAACTTCGAAGTCTCCCATAGGAGGACGGTAAACAGTCAATATGGTCATGTTGTGGTCCCGCACCTCGACAGCAGCCACTTCGCAGTCAGACTCTGATGACATGCTGACCAGGGCCTCTATACTTCTGCCCTTTAGCCCATTTCTACCCATTGCATGCTGCCTTGTAAAGCAAGAGAGCAGTGTATATTTCTCAATTCTTAAAAATTCGATTTCATCATTCTTAAGATGATGTTCATTGAAACACAATATGTCGTACTCGATACTGTGCATTTTTAAAAACACTTCAAACTCTTCTATCTTGTTTCGAAGAGAATGTATATTCAGATGGAAAACGGTAAATCTTACATCAGTTGACATATTGGCGGTAGTGCCCCCTAGTTTACTTGAGGATGCCAGCTGAGATTTATAAAATGGTTTATCACAATCCCTCTTGGCCACACAACGGGATTAAGTAAGTCATCCTTGTATTGATCATCAATTCCTAATCGAAATGAGCTTTTTATGTTATCATTTTTTGTGCGCAGTTTCACACAAATGCTCTCAATATTCATGTTGGTTTTTACGTATTTGGTTACTGTTTCTGGAGTTGTAAAACCAGTCACAAAGATCCAAGACTGACTTTGGACCACTCTCAGGTCATTCGCAACATCCTGCGCTGCGATGTCTCTGGTTCCTCTGATATGAGGGGGCCTTTGATGCCGTAGCCCATGCTTTGCCATATTTCTTGACCCATTCTAAGGAACTGTAGTCCATTCATCTCCATTTTGTCCTATCAGAAGTGGGACACTGCTTTGTTCACGTTTATCAGCCGAGTCCCCGGGTGATATTTCATCGGACGAGGGAAGTTTATGTCTGTCCATCCCACCATTTACTTCTAAAGGAGTAACGATCCCTCTATTGACTCCATTATCGATTCCATTGAAGGTCCGGTCTAACGTTGTCAGGTCCGTAATCTGCTCTGGATTTGTGGGTATTATGATGTTATTTACACAAAGTGCATTTTAATTTTTCGACGTATTCATACATTTCGGATTTGATACTTCGGCCCAAGTAACGGCAGTTCTTGATGACGTTGACGATGCCATCGGCGCACGCGCAGCCAATGGCGCTGTCGCTGTTAGCTTCGGAAAGTTCGAAATCCCAGGAATGCGTTCTTAAAATTCCTGAGATGCTTGAGCGGCATTCCTTTTGATGCACATTTCAGGCTTTTCCAATAAATCCAATGCACTATTATTTTGGAATGCGCCCAGTTTGTCCTCTAGAAGTTTCTTGTTCTGCTCCAGAAGGACATTTTTGTCTTTTAACACGATGATAATCTCTTTCAGCAATGATATCTTCTCGTTTTCCTCGTTGGAAGTTGAGGTTAGGGCATGATCAACACATACACAGCGTGTTTTATCAATTGATATTATATTTTTTGACCAGTCTCTTGCGGCGCACGAAAGATGTAATGATTTTCCGCACTTTATACATACAATAGATGAAACTTTCTTATTCTTACAGCATTCGTAGCAAATTTTATCTTCCGCTACACTATTTGCGCGCGTTCGTGTCGACGCCATTTTCTTCAAGTTATGTACGAGTTAATAAAAGAGTCGGGATTCATCTGATGCCGCATTTCTATTAAAATCAAGTGAAAACTTTTCAAAAAATTAATAATTGTATAAAGTTATTTTCAAGATTTTCTTATGTTTCAATGTTACTAATCTTGTAAATCGTTTTTGATTTAATTAAAAATCTATACATAATAACTTGTTAGGGAATAAAATAGAAACTTCAAGAAACTTTTTAATCGAAATTTGGAAAAAACCTAAAATATACGTTAATTGGGGCGCTCGGCTGGTAGATGGAACAAAAAAACCTCCCTAGGAAGGTAAAGTTAATTTGGAAGAAAAAGTGTTCTTTTCCCCCCTCATTTAGGTTTCTAAAATATAATTTTCGTAGGGAGCAGTAGCAAAAATAACCTCAAAATCGTCGGAATCCGAATATGAAAATGTCATGTTTCTGATACAAGAATTGCAGCTCAAAATTCAAAAATTGGAGGTAAATGAGATACATCTCACTAAAAAAGTTGATTTACTGGAAAATAGAGTAAAACTTCTTGAAAAACAAACGACAAGCGAAAACCCTACTGAAAAATCTAAGGATTTTCAAGATTAACTTGGCAACACAGGACATCTCGACCAACGGCAACTTCACGTTGGTTTCAAAAAACCACGCTGCCATAGCACAGACACTGGTGCAAACGAACTACTAAGAGAGAGAGAAAATTTCTGAGAGAAATGTGTCAAATTTCATAAATCAACACGAAAATGAAAAATCCGATTCTCATCTTCAAGTTCAAGATAAAAATCCTGAAAATCCTCAGCCCCGCAGGATTTCCGCCGAACGCAGCTCTGACGAATCCAAGATGACTGAAGGTATTCAAAATGAGCCCACCCAGTCTGACATAGATCAACAATGGGAATTTCAGAAACAAAGGGGCTTTAGGAGACATACCCAAAACAATAATATCCACAACCAGAAGTCCACAAGACCTGCACCACTAAGAGGGAGTAATGAGAACGCGGGGTTACTGAAAATGGCAAAAAAAATGTCCTCTATATCCATCTCAGGATTGGCTCCAGATGTGACTGGGGATGAAATTTTGACATTTTTAGAAGGCAATGATCTGGGGAAAGAATGTAAGTGTGAGAAGATTAACACCAAAAGAGATAACTACCGTGCTTCATTTAAACTAACAGTACCAGGATCAGAACAAGAGAAGTACATGAACCCAGCTATACGGCCTACAAGCATAATTATCAACCATTTTTTGAACCTGCAGCGCCCAAAGAGAGCACCAAAGCAATTCACACAATTAGGCAGTCATTAAGCCTAATGCACCTCAACATCAGATCACTCCGTAACAAAACCGAGCAGGTCGAAGCCTATATAGTAGACAAGGACATCGATATTATTTGTTTGACCGAGCACTGGCTCACTGAACAGGAAATACAATTAATACATATAGACGAGTACAAACTGGCAGCCTTTTATGCAAGAAAAAATTCGCTAGGGGGAGGTACAGCTATATTTGTTAAATTAAATATTGAATTTGATAATCTAGATTTGAATGTAAGCTTAAATATTGTTTTGTGCTATTTCTTTAAGTAAATCTAATTAAACCTAGTCACTAATTACCGTTGCCCTCAGGGCCATTTTGACGCATTCTTGACATCCTTGGAAAGTATACTCTTGCACCTGGGTACGGGAAAACAAGTTGTTCTGGCCGGGGATTTTAATGTAAATTTTTTGAAAAATGTTGAAAATAATACAGTAAAAGTTTTAGATATTTTAGGTAGCTTTGACCTGTCCAAAACAGTACATGTACCAACTAGAGGGGAAAACTGTATAGATAATGTCTTTCTGGGCTCAGCAATGGGGCTATGCTCTGCTGTTGTCGATAAGCTACATTTTTCCGACCACAGTATTCAGATCATCAAATTTAGTGTCTTCCAAAGAGCAAGTTTCACACAAATCAGAGAAACTTTTCGGCCCATAACTCAGAGAGGTATGTTTTTATTTTATAATAAAGTTTCACAGATCGATTGGGATTTTGTGAGTCAAATGAGTATAAGTGTGGATGATAAATTTAACAATTTCATGAATCTTTTGGAGTCATGTTACATAGAATCTTTTCCGGAAAAAACCTATAGGGGAAGGTCTGACCAACCTCAACGGTTGTCTTGGTTTACTGAGGAGCTTAAAACTATGAGGGAACAACTAGAACCTTTAGAAGAGCTAAAAAGACAGTATGGCGGCCCAGTTATATCTCAAATGCACTCTAAATTTAGAACAGAACACAAAAAACAAATACAGCTAGCTAAAGTCAGAGCTAATGACAGTCAACAAACACAGTCAAATCAATATGGAACATAATCAACTCACACCGTGGACTTCCAAAGGATTCATTACCATCCATACCATCTCACCTGATACTTTTAACGACTTTTTTCAAAAATACCTTTAAATTTAGTCAATGATATTCCTATATGAAATAAAGATTTCCTCACTCACATACAAGTAGAAAATGAATATGAGGTTTTTTTTTACGAGGTCACTTTCAACCAAGTACGTGATATAATAAATAATTTGAAAAACAAACCCAGACGTGACATATTTGGTATGAACGTAAGGTTTCTAAAATCAATAAAAGAACTAATAATTATTCCTCTTACTAAACTAATCAACTTATGTTTCAGAAATAATACTTTTCCCACATGCTTAAAAAGCCATAATAATACCAATTTTTAAGAAACGTGATATAAATGACCCGCAAAATTACAGACACATATCCCTACTCCCTGTCCATGGCAGTGCAAATTACAAATTGCTTTGAGAACACAGATTTATTTTCAGACTGCCAGTTTGCTTTCAGGAAAGGTAAAAACACAGTCCTTGCTATCCTAGACCTAATATCCCATATAGTGGAGTCATTTCACAAACTTCAATTCGATGCTGTTCTGATGTGTAACCTCAGTAAAGCATTCGACTCTGTTAGCCAAGCTGAGACAGTACGGTTTCGGTCATAGTAGCACTGACATATTGAAATCATACTTGCAGGACCGAATGCAAGTAGTAAAAGTCAGTAATGTGACATCGGCAGAGATTGTAGGCAATATTGGGGTTCCCCAGGGATCAACATTGGGACCTGTTCTCTTTATAATATACATCAATGACTTGCCACTTGCTGAAACAATAGCAAAGCCTACAGTCTATGCTGATGACACTACACTTTCTTTAGCATGTGACAAGATTGAGAGAGTGACTGAGGGTATGAGAGGTTTGCGAAAAAGGACGGAAGAATGGTTTTGTATCAATAGATTGCTCCTAAAGAAAGATAAAACTAAACAGGTGATTTTTTCTTTACGTGGGACTGGTGATGAGAATGTGGGTGTGAATGATGTCAGGTTCCTGGGAGTGAACCTAGACATTAAACTCAGGTGGAATGTGCACATTGACATCTTAAGCAAGAAGTTATCAAAAGGACTGTTCATACTCAGAAATCTTGCAAAAAATGTTTCACTTGATATCTTACTAACATCATATTATGCTATGTTTCATTCATTCAGACCTCTCCTACGCACTGCTTGTTTGGGGGCACTCAGCAGATACCTACAGGGTTTTTGGTCTGCAGAGAAAGGCCATTAGAATTGTCAGTAACCTGAATTATAGGGAAGACTGCAGAGAAACTTTCAAATCTCTGAAGATACTGACACTTCCAGCTAATACATTTACGACAATCTTTTATTCATAAAGCAGAGCCTAGCATCATGCAGGGTGCATGAGGACATTCATGGGTACAATAATAGAAACAAGAGTGGTCTGATTTCAGCATACTGGAGGTTAAAGAGGTGTCAGACTGGTCCTGGGTACTAAAGCTCTTACCATATAAAGATTTTAAGCTGAAAGTAAAACAAATATTGCTGTCCAATGCCTTTTATTCCCTTGACGAATATTTATGTTTTCAATTTTAAAGTACCTGTTTTCCTGTAGGTATATATTAAATGCAATTGTTGTGTATAGACTATTTTAGAATTATGTGTTTTATGTTTTATCAAAATTTGAATTTTCAATGTATTATTTAAGGTTAGCTTAGATATTCAAAATAAATTTTCTTGCTGCCGATCCTTTTTATGACTTGTGTAGACATTTGTTATTGACATTAATATATGAATTTGAATTTGAATTTGAATTTGAAAAAGTATTTTAGATATTTGATTAACGTATGGTCAATGAATTTAATATTTGGACATATATTTTACATGTAGCACGTAGGAATTTAGAAGATTGCCATACTTATAACCTTGCAGAACTCAGATTCACCTTGTTCTCCAAAAAAACATGCGGAAGAAAATCTTCTATTGTTCCCTCTGTTTACAATATAAATGATTATTACAATTAGATGGGCTCGGGAAATTATTTATCCAATTTCAGCTGGGTTGGTTCGAGAGCAGTTCGTGCAAATATAATGAAAGAAGCTGCAAACTGTAAAATATCAAATGTATTTTAAAGCAAAAAGTTACTTACTGTCACCTCTCATTCAAATATAATGTGGCTGAAGAAGGAAAGAAGGAAATTGTACTGAAAAGAAGGCCTGTCCTCCGAAATTGTAAACAGAGCAATGCCCTTTCAAAAGAAGGCCTGCAATCCTATTCTAGCCTCCTTGTAATTGATTCCTTTCGCTTCTAAACTACACCAAATGGTGCCTCGATTGATGAAACTCTTATCGTAAAGCAATATTTCAAGTAAAATCCAATTTATCTCAAATTTGTGTTATTATACCAGAAATTAAAAAAAACATTTAAGTAACTTATAGCGGGAATATACAAAATAAAAGATGATGAGCATTTATGGAGAATTATAGATTTAATCAATGAAAGCTCTTTAAAATATCATTGGCTTTCCATATTATTGGAGTAGAATTATTTGTATTTCTGAATTGATTTTTGCAAGTTGGAATGAGCATTTAGGTATAGTAACCTTCAGAGCCCTTATCTATTTATTTGATATATCAAACTGCTTTTGGCACAGCTCGATTTTTATTGCAGGTGGTGCAATAAGTTATAAATATGATTTAGTAAAATGAACAGTATCTAAAATTACAATTTGCTACTGAAGAAGGCAGGATTATCAACAAAGACAAACACGATAAATTGAGAACAAATAATAATAGTGTATTTTAAAATGGAAAAAATTAATTTTTGTGAAAATAGGGTTTATAGCAACATCTCATCGGGCCTATTTGTTAACATTTGCATACATTTCTAGTATAGTGAAGCAAAAGTAATTTTCGTTTTGTTAGCCATACTTCTAAAATAATTATTGCTGCGTATCTTGTATTCAAGAAATCAATTTCTTAATGAGTTAACGTTTATTATGAACGATGCTTTCGAAGAAATGAAATTCCACACTTTTCCCATATATAGAATGCTTTCTATCGATCACAGTTGAATTAGTTACAGATGATAATATATAGGCGATGAATATTAATAAAACAGAAAAGGAATTACGAAAAGAGTGCGGTAGTGTTGTGTAAATATATACAAAGTGTTACATTATACAGTAAAGGGGGTATATTTTGGAAACATGGGCAATTTAACAAGTCTATGCAACCGAGCAATTTCAGCGAATACTAGTAATGATTTTAGTTTTAAAAATTATTTAGCATTAAAGGCGCATTCTCCAGAGCATTACGTCACTTGATAGAGAAAAGACAAAAATATATTTGAAATTATCTTGAACGTAGTACACCAATTTATATATATTGAACTAAGTATTCGATTTGGCAACTCCTAGCAAATTCAATGGGAAGTGTGTCCATGTTTCCAGAATATTTCTAAAGGTATGTGAACATAGATTTGAACATGCCATGCCATGGTATCTTGTTAGTGACATAGATACACTGAATTCGTAGTTGGTTTTAGTGACCAGATCCTCAGTATTCCACATTATCATCATAGACGTCGTAACCCACCTGCTGGACCTGTTGCCTGTAGAGCGGCCTTTGCTGTTGATATTGCTGTACACTGGGCCTTCTCTGTTGCTGTTGCTGTTGCTGTTGGACGTAGGGCTGTATTCTTTGGTTGAATCCAAAATCGCCTTCGCTTTGCGGTAGGGTTTGGTAGAGTTGGTTTTTATACTGACCTATAACAGAGAACAAAATTGTTACTTAATAGAAGGGAACAAAATATCAATGCTTTGATGCTGAATGCGCTATTTTAAAGCTTAGTAATGAAATAGTCTTTGTATATCATGCAAAAAGGTTAATCCAAAAGGGACCTCTATAAAGAGCGTAACAAAGCTTTTCGGCCGTAGCCATCATCAGTGTTACCTGAAAGTAAGTAAAAGAACACCCTGTCAGTGAAGAGTCAAAGAGTGTTGCCGAGTTGGGACAATGGTTATCTTTGGTAAAAAATTTTGATAAGTTGAACATTGTTACGTTCAGTTAAAAAATTCCTTTAGTTGGGATTATTTTTATTTAGAATTTTTTTTATTATTATTAATATAAAAAGGAGGTAACTGAAGTTATTAATTAAAACTGATGATATTTAATTCATTTTTGTGTGTAAAAAAATGAAAAATGGTGGATTTCTTTTACTCACTTGTCAGTGGACAAAGGACATATCCATGGAAGCAAACAAACAACACAAATCGACAGTGGTCACAATTAAATTTCACAAATTGTACGTCACATTATTGAGAAATGGTTCACATAATTTAGATTAAAATCATTAATTTGAAACAAATTAAAATGAAAGCATGGTACCAAGACCCACGCTTTGTGGATGACACATCAAATGTGTCACTGTTGACAGCCTTGACAAGCTGACTGATGACGTTTAAGCGCCGAAAAAAGCGGTAATTTTAAATTTTAAAAGTTTCTTGAAGACAAGTAATAAGTTGAGAGATAAAATTAGAAAAAGTTAATACAAAGTTAACCTAAAGTACAAAGAAGTTGCTACTATGCCAGATGAGATCAACCAAACGCCATAATATGTAATAAGTGCTGAATTATTTGAAAATTCGGTTGACTACTTAAGTGGTGGCTCAAAAGTTGGTTTGGAAGGAAGAAAGTACTTGATCAAGTGAAAATAGAGGACTAACTTAGAGATGAGGTTAGCCGAAGCTAGCTCAACTCGACGGATAGAAAAAAAAAAGAAATGAGATGACAATAGCCTGAGCTAACTCAACTCATAGAGGACTAACTTAAGAAGGGATGAAATTAGCCTGAGCTAAATCAACATTGGAAAAGAAAAGGGAAGGAAGTAGATGAAATCAGCCTATGCTGACTCAACTCGATAGGATAGAGAAAGAAGAGAAAGAAAGATGATATTAGCCTGGGCTAACTCAACTCCAAAAATTAAAAACAAAATTAAATTAAATTACATTAATGTAGTAAAAATAAGAGAAGTTATATGAAGTTGAAAATGCTTGATCAAGCGACCCTCCTGACCTCCAAATGTATGAAAGAAAAATGAATTCAGTCGAGAAGCCTTCTGTGTAACGGAATGTAGGATCTGTTAAGGTTGACCTGAGTGTTAAGGCAATGATTGTTTGTACGCAGCTCGCTGTGGATCTCGATGTCCTCCATGGAATCCAACCTATTGAAGTTTTTTGATGAAATGTTATGTAAGATCTTTGAATCGGAATGAGGACTGAAATTGTGATTATGATTTTGTAAATGTTCTCCGAAAGCTGAATTCTTTCTGTTCAAATGTTCGTTGATGCGGACCTTTAATGGTCTACATGTCCTACCGATGTAGGTGCCCTCACAAGAATTGCACGACAACTTATAAATACCACTTTTTGAAAGTGTATCTACTTTGTCTGTAGTATTATTTAAAAAGGTTTGCAATTGATTTCTGTTTTTAAAGGATAGATGAGAATTACTAACAAATTGGCGAATTGCTTTTGAAATCTTATGGTTGGTTTCCAAGTCAAAGAAGGGAATGGAGAAGTATCTCTTAGACGAATTTTCTATTAGGCTGTGAGAAAGTTCTTTTCTAAGTTTTTTGAGTTTTGTTTTATTGATTAAAGTATCAACAAGACTAGGATCAAAATGATTGTTGAAAGCTCTTTGTCTTATTATATTTACTTCTTTATTGTATTCAAAAGTAGACAAAGGTATATTAAGTAACCTATTGACATAAAAATGAAAAGCTGCCATCTTATATTGCCAAGGGTGGTGGGACAAGTAAGATATGGTGTGGTCAGTCTGAGTAGGCTTCCTATAAATCGAGAACTCCAAGATGTCCATCGCTCTATGAACAGTGATGTCCAGAAAATTAAGTTTATTATTGTTTTTAAGTTCGATAGTGAAATTGATGTTCGGGTGGATAATATTTAGCTTATCTAAAAGAGCGTGGGCCCCTTGAGCATCACAATCAAGGAAACAAAAACAATCATCCACATAACGGTACCAATAAAGGATCTCTCGATTTACGGGAGTGACTATATGACTAATTTCCAAATTGTTCATAAAAACATCTGCTAATAAAGGAGAAAGACAGCTGCCCATTGCTAAGCCATCAGGTTGTTTATAATATTCGTTGTTAAATTGAAAAAAGTCTTGTGACAAACAAAGGCTTAGAAGCGACAATAAATTAACTTTCTGTTGATCATTGACATTACATGAAGTGAAAAGATCACCAACAAGTTGTACTGCCTCTGTTTTTGGCACTGTAGTAAAAAGGTTAGATACATCAAAAGAAACCATAATGTAATTATGTGGAAGTTGTAAATTCTTTAGTTTATTGATTAAAGAAATGGAATTACATACCGAATATGTAGGAGTAAACTTAGTAATATCCTCAATCAAGTTATATGTGAATTGAGCTAGGAAATAAACAGGTGTGTCAGTAAAACTTACCACAGGCCTAATTGGTGTAACTATTTTATGGATCTTAGGGAGGCCATACAATCTAGGCATTGTAGGATTGCTAGAAATTAGATTTTTCTTAGCATTATTTTCTTCAAAAAACGGTTTGAAATGTTTGATAAACCTGTTGACTTTCCTTATAAAGCTATTGAAAGGATTATTAGGTAAATGAGAAAAATTATTATCGACCAAAAATGACTCGACTTTAGAAATATAATCTGTCTTTTTGAGAATCACTAAGCAATTGCCTTTATCCGCCTTGGAAACAATGAGATCTTCATTCTTGACCTTTAACTTGAGTTTTTTCAAAGTTCAAGCATCAACGAACATTTGAACAGAAACTATTCAGCTTTCGGAGAACATTTACGAAATCATAATTACAATTTCAGTCCTCATTCCGATTCAAAGATCTTAGATAACATTTTATCAAAAAACTTCAATAGGTTGGATTTCATGGAGAACATCGAGATCCACAGCGAGCTGCGTACAAACAATCATTGTCTTAACACTCAGGTCAACCTTAACAGATCCTACATTCCGTTACACAGAAGGCTTCTCGACTGAATTCATTTTTCTGTCATACATTTGGAGGTCAGGAGGGTCGCTTGATCAAGCATTTTCAATAACTTCTCTTATTTTTACTACATTAATGTAATTTAATTTTATTTTATTTTTAATTTTTGGAGTTGAGTTAGCCCACGCTAATATCATCTTTCTTTCTCTTCTTTCTCTATCCTATCGAATTGAGTCAGCTTAGGCTGATTTCATCTACTTCCTTCCCTTTTCTTTTCCAATGTTGATTTAGCTCAGGCTAATTTCATCCCTTCTTAAGTTATACCTCTATGAGTTGAGTTAACTCAGGCTATTGTCATCTCATTTCTTTTCTTTTCTATCCGTCGAGTTGAGCTAGCTTCGGCTAACCTCATCTCTAAGTTAGTCCTCTATTTTCGCTTGATCAAGTACTTTCTTCCTTCCAAACTAACTTTTGAGCCACCACTTAAGTAGTCAACCGAATTTTCAAATAATTCAGCACTTATTACATATTATGGC
>JAEQML010075760.1:0-13686 GCA_016904865.1 Pissodes strobi
ATATTTTCAGTTTTTTCAAAAGTTCATAATGTAGAAATACTGGTCATTTTTCAATTAGGTTTAAAAATTGATCCGTTGTTTCTGAATTAGTGAGAACTTATGTTCTTGGTACCTGATATATATTTTTAAATTTACGTACAGTCTTGCGTTTCGTGTTAAAAATGACCGGAAGACATATTTAGCATTTTTTCGGTCTAAATATACTCAATGCAACAATATTTTGTTATGGAGTTTTTAATAAAAGATATCCATCCAACGGTTGGAGAGAATGCAGGGGAATACTTACCAATCTTACCATTGCCTAGAAATCAAAAAATCTATTTCTATTCCTCATTGCCATTATCATTAGATACCTCTATTGAAATCTAGAAAGAAACACAAACACAGCAGAACAGAAAAAGATGAAATTAGATAATAAATTTAACAAATAATGTTATATTATGTTAGGATGAGATGAGAAGTGAGAGCTTATCTAATTCTATTATATTATCTCAAAACATCATCTTTTGATTTGATCTTTGATCTGATTATTTGGTGTCTATTCTATTAATTTATTACCAACTGCAGAATTGCACATTCTTCGAACGGTCTTGTAATATCGTGTCTATTATCAATTCCACATTCTTTGAACAGTCTGAACACAAGGGCGTCATAACGTTTTGGACTAAAGCCCACTTTTCACAAGAGCGCTTTACTTCCAGCGTTGCGCTCTACTTGAGTAATAAATTGGTGAGTGGTGACGCAAAGTTTAAAAAGAAAAAGAATTGCAATTGCAATACAACAGGAAACTCAAATCAAGAAACTGAACATCATTAACCTAGGATTAAGGAAAGGTAAACAATGCAACAGAATCGAATTCCTAGCTGGAACAGAAAAATACAAAGAAGACTACATATTTATATATACAGAAGGGTCAAAGGATTGCAGCAGAATTGGTTTTGGAGTACACTGCCCTAAACTAGGATATAATTTCAGCTCCAGACTCCCCGACGAATACGATATTTGTTCGGCGGAGATGGTAGCAATATACGAAGCCATTATTTTTATCATAGAGAAAAACATCAACAAGGCAATCATATTCACAGACTCAAAAAGTGCAATAGACAAACTAAATCACAATGATCTAAACCCGAACATGGACTTTTACACGCTAAAAACAAAAGCGCTCCTTGTGGCAGCTGTAGAGAAAGGCAAAGATATCAGAGTGACCTGGATCCCTGGACATTCTGGTATAACTGGTAACGAACAGGCAGACAAACTTGCTAATATAGGGAAAAATTTAAACGTACCAAAAAATCTGCTACTAAACAGTGATCAAGTACTAGTAAGATTGAAGAGTAAAATTTGGACAGAGCATAACCACAACTGGAAATTATCTTTAGAAAGAAAGGGTAGATGATATGCCCAAATACAAGATGAATTTCCAAATATACCCTTCCACAAAAAGTTCCCGTTTATTGACAGGCGACACATAACAACCATAATAAGATTGAGATCAGGACACTTCCTAACCGGTAAATATCTGAATATGATTGGCATCAGAGACTTACCTAACTGTGAATGTGGACAGATAGAAGATTTAAATCATATATTCTTGGAATGGCCTATTAACTTTATACCTGGACTAGACATGTACAACATACTCTCGCAAGAAAATATCCCAAAACCTCTCTCTATGACTACTATATACTTGGCAACCTAAACAACAACATAATCAAACTTCTGATCAAGTTTTTGAAACATAATAAGATCAATTTATAACTTTTAACGCATACAAACATTAAACCAACTCCTAACTTATTTTTGCTTACTGTCGATTAGAGAAAAAACAATTAACAATCTTTATATTGCCCAATTCTATAACAGGCTTTTTCCTCTCAGAATCCCAGCCCAGTGTGTTGTTTCAAACCTGTGTTGTGACGTCTTTTACTAACACTAACCAACAACTCATCAGCAGTCGGAAAGAAAGGAGACCGAAGCACACCATAGACTCGCACGAAAAGAGAACACAGCACTATAAAAACTCGAAAGCAAAACGAAACAGTGTTTCGGACTAAGGCCTAGAGCCAGACAGGACACAATCAAATGCGCTGACAAATTGCCCAAAAGGAGCAGAAGTCAAATCAAGGAAAAAAAAGAATTGCTTTACTGCTTTTATCATTTTTCATGAGAGTCGCGGGTCCATGAGAAATTTATATTAAGAGGAAGATTAAAATAGTTGGATTAGTTTCAGTTATTGGTTTGGGCACAGAAAATATAGTTGTGTAACTATATTTTCTGTGGTTTGGGTCATTATAAGAGGGAAGTTTGAAACAATTGGATATCAGAACCAATTTCCAGTTCGATTATTACTATTTTTTTGAACACATTTCAAATTATTGCCTTACAAATCTGTATTTACCTTATTGGATATACTATCTTTGTTCCGGTAATTTAAAATAGTTTTAAAAACTACTCAGTTTTAAAATTACCAGATTTAATATTTTGTTAGTGTCCTCTTGGTGTCTTGCCAATAAATTTAAAATTTGATTTTTTTATTGAGCACCTTTTAAACCTTAATTAGTGGCACGAGATCAATATGACCCGAAGTTTATTATTTACCTCATCAATCGAAAACTAAGATATTTCCAATGCCCTACCATACTCTACCTTCCCAACTAGATGTATAATAGAATAGGGGTAACTTCGTCCAGTATTCGTCTTGGACTGGTACATAGTGCGCCGTGTTTTCTTCATTTCTAACCCCACACGATCGATCGTGTAACAATTCTATGTTAGGCTGACAGGTAATTTTGACAAGATAAGAATTTTCAATTGCTCATTTACCTTTTCCACTAGAACGTTAATTTACACTATTGTTCTTTACTTGTTATTTATTACACATGAAAATAAAATATTTAATTCGGAATGAATTTAAAGAGGCCCAAACAGAAATATTGGCAATTTTTTATAATTTGGCCGGCGAAGAGGATAACGTTAGTCCCCAAGAAAATAATGACACTGATATTGAACATTCTGAAGAATTTATTGGACATCCTTCTGACTCAGAATAAGATGCTGGTATAGAGGGGTGCGAAAATAGTAAATACCAACATGAGGAAGCGGAAGAACTAAAAGCTAACTTCTAATTTGCATAAAATGGAGAGAAACTGGGAACTAAAAGACATAATGTCGCGTCTCGCTTACCAACTGTGAGAAAAGCTGCAAATATATCTACCCCTCTAGATACATTTAATTTATTTGACGATATGCTTATACTTATATATCGCAATAGTGTATGGCAACTTTGAAGAAATGCGCCCTTTCATCATTGTGTTGCTTATTAAGTGGTGTGCTGAAATCTACACATTTGAATCATGTGGAGCTGTGGGCAAATTATTAAATGTTTGCTCTAATGATATCGTCTAGAAGATTTTATTTTCCTGCTGAGATGTCTAAGATTCGGTAACCTCGCAACTCGAGAAAACAGACTGACAAATTTGCCGCTGTAATTACAGATTATTTATCAGATAATTTTGCTTCTACATATGCAACAGGAGCATATTCCATAATCGATGAACAGCTCATCTCCTTTCGTAATCGCTGCAGCTTTAGCGAATATCTATGAAACCCACCGAGCGTATATGGGATCAAAATATTTGCTATCGTTCGTGCCATCACTTATTAATACAAATCGTAACGTTACTGCTGATATCTGGGTTGATTTGTGAAGTCGATACTTGCCGAATATAAGTTGACTATGGTTTTTATGACAGTGGCACACACACTAAAGGGAGATCCTATTGCACTCGACGAGAGGTCTGTGCACGAAGATGTTGATTGACACGGTTCTTGCATACCTAGTTGTAGGTTATAATTATGGGGAACAGATGTTCCGCGAATGAGTTCCACAGTAATGCAGTGCGCCAGACAAAGGAATATTTGTAAAACGATGTTCTAGGTATTTCCAGTTGTACAACGAACGGGTGCGCTCTCGCCGTCTGTCGCGACAGACCGACAGCCGACAGGCGTTGCTGGGGGCTGGATGATGTGGGCCAAATCCTGGTAACATCTTCTGTGAAAATATCTGTAAAACAGGGATATCTCAGCCACATGTCTACGGTGTTCCAGACCATCCAGATCCCGAATCAACTCCGGGTCGCCGATGAGACGCACAACTTCTCTTCTGAATGGAATCCAGCAGCTTTATAGCGTGTGCCTAGGTGAGACATCCCAGATATGTGAACAATAGTCTAAGCATGGTCTTATTTGCGCTTTGTAGACCAAGATTAGCTGCTGCCGTGTATACAGTTTTTTTGTTGCGAAATAGCGCATTAAACTTCCGCAAGGCTGATTTTGCGATGTCAGCAGCGTGGTCATGCCAGGACATATTGCTGTTTACCGAGACACCCAGGCAGTCCGAATGACCAGGATGAAGGAATGACCGATCCATAATGATATCAGGGCCCGTCCTATTGGGTGGTAAACGTGGCTGCTTGGGTTTTTGCTGCATTGAACTGAAACAAATTCCTGTCGCCCCAGGTTCGAACCTTCTACAGATGTTGATTTAATTGCTGTAATCTGCTCCTATCTACGGTGATAAGTCTCAATCGCTGGTAAAGGTTTTCTTATCTAAATTGGGAGACAAGGGTATTGTCATTAGCAAAGCTGTAAACAGGATTATTGGTTTCGGTCAGCAGGTCATTAATATAGATGAGGAATAGAGTTGCTGAAAGTATTGCGTCCTGAGGCACTCCCGCATTAATGGCGAGTGTGTCTGAGATGCGTCCATCAACTGCAACGTATAGAGATCGGTTTTTAAGGAAACTGGCAAGCCAGCTGTGGAGAGACGCTAGCATTCCGAAGGTCGGCATTTTGTTGAGTAATCCGTCATGCCAAACTCTGTCAAATGCCTTCGAAATATCCAATGCAATCGCTCGATATGCTCCGTAGTTCTCAATTGCTGCTCCATATGAGTGGCATAGACCAATATATCTCCTGTCGATCTCTGTTTGCGGAAGATTCTGTTAGTCTCGTGGTACTTGAGCAGTTGCTCATTGACTACACGTTCCATCACTTTGGAGGTTATTGGAAGCAAGACAATTGGGCGATAGTTTGAGGGTGTGATTTTTTGCCTTTTTTGCAACATGTTGTAGGTATTCGAGCGACTTTCCAAGAAGATGGGTAAATCCCTTTTCGGTAAGACAGAGGAAAAAGTCTGGTTGATAAGGTTGGTACCTTAGACAAAAACAAGAAAGGTGAGCAAAAAGTAATCTTCTATTTGGTGTTACAGAGGAAATGACAAGATTGAATCGATTCGATTCATTATAGCACCTTGGAATTTCCTAGTTTAGACATATGCATCGATTTTAGGAGCGAATAAAATCTTTATTGATTCCCCAGTAGCGTAGTGACAAGTGATGCTAGCTCTAGGGTAATATCTCTAATACATGACGTTGCGGGGACCGGGTCACACACCGGGCTTCCGAGTTGTTTTCCATTTTATTTTTACTTCACGCATGGCAAGCGAATCTAATCAAAACTAACCCAAATTTAAGAAAAGAAAGAAACAACTTTGAAAAAAAGCGACGAGAACTGAACCCCGGTCGCCGTATCACAAACACGGCATTCAACCACTGAGCTACGAGACCACTTGAGAGCAATTCGCTGGACCATCATAATGATATGGTGTGTCAACAACGTAATACGCGTAGGGGAATACGCTCGTAAGCGCTATAATAATGACCAAGTACAGGGTGGGTTAAATTGGGCACATTTCTAAACGCGATAGACAAAAACTGATGTCGGTGCAGTGTTGCCATTCGTAGCGACTTGTCGCGAAAATAGCGACTTTTTGATTACTCTGAGACATAGCGGCGATTTACAAAAACAAGCCTATTTGTAGCGACTTTTTTGAATTAGGTTAGGAAGTTTTGTTAATCATTGTTTTACGATTTGGAATTATCGTATTTATCTTGATATTCAAATTATAATTGAGGACCGGGAGCCACTCCACTGTCATGTCTGCTCTATCGGCTCGGCTCGGATTAGATCGCATCAGTTGTGGTCCGGGGTCCGGGACTTCCCCGAAATCGATCGGTCTGGTCAAAACCTTTTGTTTTTGTTCCATGTTCCATAATTTGTGTGTTTGTTTGCCTAAATGCAATTTAGTGCATTTACCTTCTGCTATGGGCAGTATACTTTATACAACTGCTAATCAATCTTTAACTAATACATGATAATCAAATACTACAATGATTAGTTTTGTCTTTTGTCCAACGTTTTTCTTATTGGGTAGTGACTAATTAAATTAGTTTTTGATGTGTTGTGTGTAATGTTGTTAGTTTTAGTGAAAACACTAGTTTGTTTTTTCCTATGTTTTTATTAATTATTTTTCGCTTCCAATTTTATGCATCAAAATAAAAAATCCTATTCTGTAAAAAACACAACACATGTGTTTTTTTCCAGTATACTACGCCCCTGTCTGCGTCAGGAGAAAGTAACGACAAAGTAGCGGCGACTTTTCTCACCAGGTTGTAGCGATTTTTGGCTTTGCCACTCTGGCAACACTGTGTCGGTGCCTGAGGAATTTTTACATAGTGCACTATTTGTGTAAAGGATCTTTAAATGCGCCTGAGGATCAATGTTTATGACAAAATTAATGGTGAAAGCCGCATATCCATATCTCTCACCTTTTTAGAGATTACAAGGTGTTTTTCGGAAATGTGCATTTTTTAAAGGACCCCGTAACTTTTTCCTATTGAAATTTTTTTGTTTCTATAAAAACGTTTTCAAAACAGTTTTTTACGTAGAACTCTATGGTGTAATTATGTTAGTTTGAAAAATATAACGGAAGATGTCAACGTTACTGCATCAAAATTTGACAGCTGGGAGTAAAATTTACAGTCTAATCATTTGTCAGAAATTTTAATTACATCATAGAATTCTACTTAAAAAATTTATTAGAAATGTTTTTATACAAACAAAAAATTTGGGTAAGGGAAAAGTTACGGAGTTCTTTAAAAAATATAAATTTCCAGAAAACACCTTGTATATCTTAAACGGTGACAGATATCGATATTCACCATTAATTTTGCCATATAAAGTGCACCTCAGGCATCGACATCAGTTTTTGTCTATCTCCTTTAGAAATGTGAGTTTCCCTCTAAATTTCCCAATTTAGTCCACCCTGTACTTGGCCATTATTATAGCGCTTACAAGCGCCTTCCACTAAGCTCTCTCATTAATAGCTACTCATCGGTATCGGCGAGTCGGCGTTAGAAAAAAAAAACCTATTCCTTCAATATAGCCCCTGGTGGTGCTTCTTGGTTCTTTTTGAGTTAAACGTCTCATTAAACCCATTTAATAAAGTGCGCTCTATATATTAATAACAATATTAATAATAATAATAGAGATGCGTTATTGCATGGTTAATTACATTATTGATTTATTTACAAATTATCGAAAATAAGTTTGCCTTGCTAATGCAATACTCTTTGTTCCATATGCCATAAATAATAAGTGACTGTACTCGATTTGTCTCTAATAAAATCGATTTTCTAAATTTCTCTTTGTGAGCTAAACTTGTTGGTCGATGTAGGCTATAAAATTGTGCAAAAATAGACGCTACTCTGAATCTAACCCTAATCTCGAATCGCATAAATTAGGGTGCATACCTATAAATTAATCTCTGCAATGCTAATTGCCCTATAAATGGTTGTGCTAGGCTGTGTTAGCTAGTAATCATATTCCTATAACAATTATCTTTATCAACCCTCAAAAGAACCCAACCGTTAGCTCCAAAGAAGCTGTGCTAACCAGTATTGTAATTAAAAAAGGTACGGGGAGGGCTAGCGTTAACCTAAAAACCCCCTCTCCCCCGCATAAATTAGAGGATATCCTTATTACTATTAGTGTGCGAGCTCTAAAATAAATGTGTGCTAGGTTGTACTAGATCTGAAGGTTCTGTGCTAGCGTTTTGAAGAAAAGGATTCAAGCGGTTGGGTTGGGGGGTACATATCGGACAAATAGAATCAATCGGGTTACTTTCCCGACGTAGCATTCCGATTATAGATTAGTTTACGAACCATTGGATTAGGTCAGTACGATCGATCCGATTAATAGGATCGCAGTTTCCGAAAATCCCTATTGTCTTTGAGGAAGGTTGATCTTGATCAGTCGGACTAGAGAAACAAGTCTACTTTATATTCTTATTAAGTTGGTAGTATAGGATCTGTTTTGGATGTGCTATGCTCTAATTAATATAATGTATATATGTTGTCACGGGTCGCCGAAGTGAAGGCTAACCATCCAGACCCCTAGACCATCTGCGGACTTACAAACAACTGGTTGCATCATGAGCGTTATAAGATCCTTTACACAAATAGAGCACTATATAAAAATCGGCCTTTCCTATTGGTCGATCTGCATAACCCTCCGCTCGCTTCGCTCGCTACGGGAGCCCAAGAAAAGAACACTAACCAGGTGCTAACCCAAACTAACCCAAGACATACCCAAAATCAAGAAAAAAACTGTTTAGAAACATAATTTAAAAAATAAATAAATAAATAAAGCAACGGGGTTTGAACCCGGGCCGGCCAGGTGAGGCCCAGCCATCTAAACCTCTAGACCACGAGAGCTCTTGACATAAATCGATTGCATCACGAAGACATATTGTAATACGAGATGGATCGACCAATAGGAGAGGTCGATTTTTACATAGTGCTCTATTTGTGTAAAGGATCTTAAAAAGCGCATCACGAAGTCATGGAAGTCAAGGGAGGAAGGAAGGAGGGAAGGAAGGAAGAAGGAAGGGACGGAACGGTTCCGATTGCTGTCGCAAGAGTCTAATTATGTTGTCCATTTAGTTTATATATATATATAATGTTGTCTGATGAGAGGTAGGTCCTGTACTTAGACAAGGAAAGAGAGAGGACAGATAATAGGCCGCAGACGTCTGTTAGCAGTTGGGACCAAAGTCAAAGTGCCAGTGGCGTAGCATGGCGATTTAAACTCGGAAAAAAAACTGTCTTAAAATATTTGTTTATTATAAGACAGCAAAGTGTTGAAAATTTAAAAAAACAAAACATTTTCGGTTTCTTTTATATTTCGTGGCAGATATATACATGTATAAATGCTATAATATATGCCTATAATTTCAACTCTTTTCATATTCTTTATTTTTATTACTGGAATTGAAATACATAGGAATTAAAGAACAGGTAGATAAAATGCGTTTTTATTGAATATAAAAAAAAACAAATAATACTGTTAAAAGGAAAACTTGCATATTTCTGATAAAAATCAATTTTTCGATAATTTATTATCATTTACAACTGAGAGCCAAACCAAAAACAACAACATAACATGCCATGATTGCTAGATATCTTATTACAACTAAATGTGAACAGAAAGATCCTTACAGCATAAATCCTACTCCTAATCTAAAAAATAAACATGTCAACATTATTTAGTTTACAGATTTAGCTCTTTTAAATACATCCTAATAACTGTTTAAATTAATTGGCTCTTGCTACCTGAGCTTGGTGTTGAAATTAGGCTTGTCATGTTTAATTTTGAGAATTACAGGACACAGAGTTGAAAAAGGAGGGACAAACGCGTATTAAGAAGGACATTTTTTATTAAACTCAACACTTCATTAATTCTGATTTTTCTACATTACAATAGAACCCTGCAAATTTTAAATACAAATACAATAATACAAACAAGTAGCGTAGCAGCTTAACGAAAGAGGGCGGTGGCGGTAGAGGTGACTAAGACCGAGCTCCGTGGTCGCTGTGAGTGAAATTTTAAATGAAACAGTAATGGTAAACAATTTCCAAGAAGAATAGTTTGAGCATTCATGGAATCTAGGACATTGGACATGCTAGAAGAGGTCTTCGCAGGATGCTGAAATCTGAGGCTCAAATCAAGGACACCTGACTACTCTAGTTGAAATCTGAGGAATGTCTTACATTTATCAACTATTACTTATCTAACACTTGATTTTACGCTTACTTTATAATACAATCTTATTGGCCATTAAATAAAATTAATTTTGTAAATTTACTTCGCACGGAGTCCACTTGTGGGTCTTACGTTTTGCAATAAAATGAATTCTTACATTTAAATAATTGAATAATTTGTACATACAGATGTTATTAAAAAGTATATATGATTAACTTCATTTTCTAAAACATGAGTTTCTAAACACTGAAAAACATTAATTCCTAAAAAACTAGATACAACCACCGTGAGTTTTAAATTGAATTAAAGAATTCAGAAAATCTCGTTTATTACCAATCAATGCTCTAACACAAGTTTCACATTTTACTGTACGTTGTAATTTATGTAAAACAAAACCAGCTATATATTGCAAGGAACGCGTACTAATAATGGAAGTATTCATGATAATCATGATCCTTCCAAATAGATTCCAAACTTTCAGGAGGTTCACAAATGTCAATCAGATGAGATGAAGCAATATTTATTTGTACTTACTTTTAGCAACTTGGTGAAACAGTTGCTTCCTTAGTTTTTTCTTCCGTGGGGGATTAGCAAGGGTAATAAGAGTATCAGTCTCGGCTGCTGCTGACGAGGTTGGATCCGGACTTTTACTACGACTCCTTTTTTCCCCTGCAATAAGCAATAATGTTAAAAACATGTAAATGTATGATTTACTATATTACAAGTCGAGTTACAAGTACATAATATGCCCATGCAAAAATAGCAATAAAAAATTGATTTAATGAATTTTTGAATAACTCTTATTACAACAGACTAAATTCTATAATAGTAATGTTAATTTTCTTATATCTATAAATAACCAGGAAGCGACTTACCATTTTTGGTTGCAGATATCTGGGAAGTTCTTGGAATATGGTCGGGACTGCTTCATTTAACAGACACACTTTTCGATTTGTTCGATACAAAAAAAACGTGGTTCAAAATGTTTGGAACAAAGCCTGTCATTACTAGATGGTTGAAAATGAGCAAGTTTCATATTATTAACCCACACATTTCGTCTCTCAACATTTTTGGGGAATCTGACATTCACAAAACAAAAACAATGTGCGAAATAACATCACACAAGCCACTTTCTATAAAATAAATTTGTAAGTGGTGAATAATAATTATTATCTTTGATCAATCCCTACGCCACTGGAAAAAGTAAGGAACAGGTACATAAAAAGCTAATTTACTAATTACAAATAACAAAAATATGTACTGCAATATAATTATCGACTTCATAATAGCATATTATAAATCATAATTAGAAAATATTGCTATAAAATAATTAGTTTTAGAAGTATTTGAGAAAATTGATCACTGCCAAAAAATGTCACTTGTTAATTACCTGTGAAACGTAACTCCTGGGTCCTTTGAACTTCTGTAGCTTTTACAACCAAAAGCTGCACACCCTACCATTATGTAAAACACAGTTTTTTTACACTAAACCCTTGAAAAACACAAATTATCACAATAAAACACGATCGTACCAAATCCTTTGTTTTGCACCAAAGCAATGGCGTCTTGTCGTTTTCGGTAACAGATCGATAACCTTGCCTGAATGCAGTGCGCGCGGTATCCCCTCCCTTTCCTAATCTAAGGTCCTGTAGCACAAATTTATTGAAAGAAATTGAAAGTTGAATAAAGTTCTCTTTTAAAATCAGCCGTCTGCTTGACGAAAGAGATTTGCGACGAGGTAAACAAAAGAAAAGCTCAGTTTGAACTTAATTATATGACTAAAGCAAAGATCTATATGTATAGATCTTTGACTAAAAATCTAAGAGCGAATAGTTACAAAATTCGGAATTTACAAGGTGGTTCAGTGTTCAGTAATGAATATCTTTGTTCGCGCACAGTTTGTAATTCTGATCTAGGGAGTGGTAAATAAAATCTAAAAAACACTCAGCTAGTGAAATGCGTAAGAAAAACATGGTTAATAGGCATGGGCGTAGACAGGGAGGGGCCAGGGGGGCCATGGCCCCCCCTGGGAATTAACCGACTCATGACTTTTGTGTAAAAAATTTGCGTGGCCCCCAAAAATTTCCGCTGCGACCTTGTCTACGGCTCGCCCCCCCCCCCCCCTGAGAAAAAATTCTGTCTACGCCCATGTTAATAGGAGATTGGATACTATAGACTTTTTAAGAAGCTGTACTTTTTTATGACCTAGATATGGACACTTCCAAACAAATTGCCTTTCTAAGGCAAAAGCCGACAGCCATTTAAAAGAATTGGGAATATGAGTTAGGAACACTTAACTCTTTATATTCGTAAATTAGTAATATATTTGAAATATGTGTAGAAAACGTTTCCTCAATAAAGTCGCCTACTCTATTGAACTGAAATATGCATTATTGGAGAGAATCAAAGGAAGATTTTGTTGTAGCAACATCCGTACCCAGTGAGAGGGTGTTTTTCAAAGCAGTTACCTTGCCGGTAAGAATCGCTAAAAGGAATGTCTCCATGTACACCCCTCCCTCATAAATTAGAAAATATCCTTATTACTATGAGTATGCGAGCTCTAAAACAAATGTGTGCTATTTTGAAGAAAAAAAAACAATGCGGGGGGGGGGGGGGGGGGGTCAGGTTAACGTACCTAGGAATGATATCCCATAAAATAAATTGCTAATAATATTTATTAAAAGGACTTGCGAAAAATAAAGCAGTTCGAAATGGTGCATGCGCCGGCAGAAATGTTCGCCGTTCGCGCTGTTTTTCTGCTCTTTACAGAGTAATACAGATGTGGAACCCCTGCAATCAGCTGATCAGGTGTACCCACCAACTCACCTCAAAGACATAGTTAGTTAGATTACAACATATTGGATAAATATAATCAATCGGATTACATTCCGAACGTATCATTCCGATTATAGATTAGTTAACCATTGGATTAGACCAGTCCGACCGATCCGATTAATCGGATCGCAGTTTCTGAAAATCCCTATTGTTATGTACTTGAGGAAGGTTGATCTTGATCTTGATCAGCCGGACCAACGAAACAAGTCTACTTAATATTCCTTTTAAGTTTTTAAGTATAGGATTGTGATTCTCAACTAGGGAGTGGTAAATCAGAACTAAAAAGCACTCAGCTAGTGAAAAGCGCAAGAAAAACATGGTTAAAAGGAGATTAGATACTTTAATACGTTGTACTTTTATGACATAGATATGAACACTTCCAAACAAATTGCCCTTCCAAGAGCAAAAGCCGACATCCATTTAGAAGAATAATTAGAAATAGGAATTAGGAACACTAACTCTTTCAATTAGAAAACTAGTAAATGTTTCAATATGTGAAACATGTGTAGAAAACGTTTCCTCAATAAAGTCGCCTACTCTATTCAACTGAAGTATGCATTATTGGATAGGATCAAAGGAAGATTCTGTTGTAGCAACATCCATGCGCAATGAGAGGGTGTTTTCCAAGGTAGGGTTCTTGCTTTCAGACAAAAGATTTCGCTTGTTGCTAGAAAAGATGAAAAAAAAAATGTGTATTAATTGGAAATCAAAGACTTATAAACAATAATTAGGTTATTAGGTTTCTACTTTCCGAAATTTCAATATTTATATGTTATTAATATAACTTTACAAAAGCAAACTTTTACATTAAATATCTGATGTAAATATGTTTGGGTAAAAATACAATTATGTTATTTTAATATTTTTAATTTTATGGTTTGTAGTGTTTTAAAGATTTGGCATGTT
>MU196119.1:2327-13685 GCA_016904865.1 Pissodes strobi
ACAACCTTAAAACAAGCGCCAAATTCAAAATTTCTAGAGGCATTCTAGGGCATTTTGAGGCTAGAGGATCTAAGGAATTTGTAGCAAGTTTTTTGACATTTTAATGACCTAACAATATTGGCATGGGCGGGTAAATTTCCCTAGATGTAGGGAGATACATGTACCACAGGGAAATGATGATATAATCGGAAATTTAGGTGAGTTTAAAACATGTTTGCTTCTTTTAGCATTTTAGTGCAAAATATTAAATAATGAACATTCTGTCGTCTTTTATATATTTTTTTTATAAACAAATATCTTGTATTGATAGTGTTAGTGATTGTATTGATAGTTCACAAGTCCACAACCCGCAATGCATGCAACCTTACAACAAGCTCCAATTTCGAAATTTCTAGAGCCGTTCTAGACCATTTTGTAGCTGCAGGATCTAAGAAATGTGTAGGAAAGTTTATGATATTTCATTAACCTAACAGTATTGCCATCGGCAGGTAAATTTCCCTAGATGTAGAAAGATACATATACCTCCGGGAAATATTTGATTCTTTTAGCATTTTAGTCCAAAAAATTAAATAATGAACATTCCGTTCTCTTTCATACTTATTTTCTAATAAATAATAACTTGTATCGGTAGTCTTAGTGACTGTATTGATAGTCCACAACACGCAGTGCAGGCAACCTTAGAACAAGCTTCAAATTCGGAATTTCTAGAGAAATTTTAGGGATTTTTAAAGCTGGAGGAGCTAGGGAATTTGTAAAAAGTTTTTTGATACTTTATTGACTTAACGATGTTGTGACCCTAAATGTAAGGAAAATAGGATATAATCAAAAATTTGAGTTTGTTTACAAAATGTTCACTTCTTCTAACATGTTCTATGCAAAAATTACATAATGGGTAGCCTGATGTCTTTCATAAATATCTTGTTATAAGTGAAAGTATATGTGGTCCGCAACTTGCAACGCAGGCAGGTTGAGGAACAAACAAACTTAGAACAAGCTCTAGATTCGAAAATTTTAGAGAAATTCTAGGACAATTTGAAACTGAAAGATCTGGGAAATTTGTGGGATATTTTATAAGGAAAATTAAACCCTTGCACCTAGTAACTAACACTGATGTAAAGTATCACAAATATGACGTATCTTATCTAAGTATCTCGCCTCGACTGGGTTGCCCCTGAACATTGCAAAATTATGCTGCTGGTCAAATTTGTACGACAAAAACGTTACATTGTACTAACTAAAAGTGTCCATGGTCTCCTGAATATTAGGTAACGGAAAAACATCAGTTTTTGTTATTTTATTAAGTTCTCTGTAATCTAGGCATAACCTAACTTAGGATATTCTCCTCGATATAGACGTTTCTTTACTAATATGGCAGGAAAAAACCATGGATTCTGGCTTTCCTCTATAATTTCATCTGATAATTTTTGGATTTCTTCCTGTGAAATCTTTTCTCTGTGATGAAGTAATCTGTATGATTTCGGTAATTATACGATGTTTCACTTCGGTAATTATACGATGTTTCAACTAAACCTTTAGCTAGGTGCTTTGAATATATAAAAGCTCACAGTAAAATTCGTTCTCTTTTTGCAAAAGGTTTCTATCGTTGACGTTGCTTAATCTAGTTTAAAACTGTATTAAGAAGAGCCGCCCTAATCTTATTTTTTTTTAGTTCTCTTTATCGGCAGATATATAGGATGTTTAAAAATATGACAAAAACTCAAATAAATATAGGTCCACTCTCATACTGCTTTTTTATTTTTCGGAAGAATTTCCCAAGTTGTTTATAGCAATTTCAGTAAATTTGGGTTGTCAAAAGGACTTATAACGCTTATTTTAACTATAAAACTTCATCGACAGTTAAATATTTGCTTGAAAAATATGTGTACGCCAAATACCTATTCTGCTTTTTAATGGAGAAATTCCAGAACCAGTTGTAAGCTGAATATACCTTTCCTTTTAACTTTTTTTTCAGTTTAAGCTACGTTTGATGGCCACTTTTTTAAGAAAATTCGCAAAAAATCTTACAAAGAAGAATGTCACCGAATTTATTACAGCATGTGTCTCAATAACTTGGCCCATTTTTTGACTAATATGTGCCTACTTTAAAGTCCACCACCATCCATGATTGGTTTGAATTTGATCTCATTTTTGATTTAAAGTTGTTTCTATTTTTAAGCTTTAAAGCAACTACAGGAAAAACCAGTTTCTCAAAAGTAAGAAGTAGGCACAAGTAATAGCTTCCGAAACGCTTTTGCTTCGACATGGACATTTGAAGATAAATTGATAAAACTATATAACAATTAGTAAAGCGCAGAATCAAATTTTTTCCAACCTTTTGAAAATATAAGGTAATATCAAATTGGTATGCAACGTATCGAATTTGATAGTGTGAAAATTTAAACGCATCGAGCAAAATACATCGGCAAAAATGTGGGTTCAAAAAAAAGATCGAATAACAGATCATCGATAAGAATCGGTAGCCCCATCATTACCGTTTAAAATATCGTGTTTCCCATTTTTGTCCCTATATGAAATTCGCCGATTAAGATCATTGTGCCCCAAACAAAAATTAGACCATTTATAATATTCCTAAGTGACACCTCTATGGAGTGTCCGAGACGCAACGACACATAATGCTGTGAAAAAAAATGCAACTCATCGGCAACTGCTTAACACAGGACCGGATTAAATTAACTTTAAGCCCATTAGATGATTAAGAGTCTTGAAAATAACTAATTAATTTAAGATGAGAGGCTTAGAGTCCCTAAAACGCGACTTAGTGGAGGTCAGATAAACCTGATTCATCTCTACAGGCAACAAGAATATCGAGTGTTGGTCACTCTTGTCGAACAATAAATATTATTAACAATATAAATTTTTAAGCAATTGAAATTGATAACAACCCAAAAATTTCTATTTGTATGTTGACTGTAGCTGTCAGTTTTCGTCAGCTAATGTTCAGAAAAATTTACATTCATTTATAAATCTAGCATGACTTGAACCTTTTCATATACAGTAGATACGTAGTCGATTACTTGAGCAACTGAGACCTCAATATTAAGGCAAATATTTCGAATATTATTAGGAATTTTCGGTTTTTATACGGACCTACTAAGAATTAAAATTAAATTGAAAAAGCACCATATGAAATAAATAATGACGTCCTGAAATAAGGTTTAGTGTAAATATTTCGGCGGTAATACGTGAGCTTAATCTTAGGAGATATTTAAATGCAGAAGATTATCTGAAATTTCTAAAGTATGAATTTTAGGTCCCTTTGATGGAAATTCCGTTGGTAATGTTTCCACAGCGCATGCGGTGTTTTTGAATACAGAATTGTAAGTGCAATAACCCGGCCAGCGAGATCGCCTGACCACAGTCCTCTATACTTTTTTGAGGAACATTAAAACAAACAAAGTTTACAAAAATCATGTAAACAATTTGGCAGTTAAAAGTGAGGATCTATAAAACGCGTTTGAGACTCAGCTAGATGGTAGAATCAAACGTCGATTAGAAGCAATTAAGCGTATACACAAGCATGATAATATTGTTGAGTATTTCAACACGAATTGATTTTGCTTATGCCTATAATTGTTTGTTTTGTTTTACTACTGTTTTTGTTAGCTTTTAAAGCAATTCAATTGCTTTTAGTCTAGGTTAGCTTGTAATGGATGAATGAATGAATGATCAAGGGCGGTGCTAATACACTGGAACCTGTACAGATCTATTGCGTCTCCCTTCCATGGTGCTTCCGTTGATGTGATTTTCAATCAGAGTATCTCATACAGCTTCAGTGTTTTGATAAAAGCAAGTAGTCTGGATGCTTCTATGGATGAAAGTTCCTCCTGTTCGACGATGTAGCACCCACAGCAGGCCATTCGTCTGTGCGCGGCCGCCTCGCATGCCGTGAGAAGGTATTCCGGGGTTTTCTACCCCCTCCTCACAGAACGCCACTGTCCTAGATTTTTATTTTTATTCTCTCCAAGTGCCTTCTCAACCGGCAGTGGCCCGTAAGAAAGTCGGTGAGGATGAGGAGATTGTTCCTACTCAGTGATACACTTTTGCCTATTGGTCAGCTTTTTCGTCCCCAGTGTGTATCCCAGTGTGTCCTGGGAATATGGCCGGGTGTTTTCCCATTGCTTCGGAGAATTTGGTTCATGGCCCAAATACTCCAGCTCCGATCCCCTGTTCAGCTCTTGCCCGATCTCTATACCATTTTATCGCGCTATGCTGCGATGTGAGAATGCAAGTGGTGTTCTTTTTCCATTCTAATAATAATATGACAGAGGATGAGGTTTTCATTGTCGAAACCCTAAATTCTGAAAGTCCAATCATTGAAAGTAGGCCTAATCAACCAAAAACGTCAAAAAATTCAGTGGTTGACATTGACACTATTGCCAATATCAATCAGTGATGCCAGGTCTAGGGAATTGTCCCTAGTTCTAGGGACAATTGACCAAAATTATTTTTACTAGGGAAATAGGGAAATTCTAGGGACTTTTTTTTATCTTCTCTTTATTCTGAACCCTACCATACAAACATCAACCGAATAAGAAAATAAAGACAACGTCAACCGAAGTGCCCATTAAAAATCAGTAGTGACCTCTATTGATTAAATAGCAGAATGTTTGCAAATTGCAACGGCCGCGGCGGCGCCGGCGTTCGAGGATTCGGGGATTCGGGGAATCACAAAGTATGTGTTTATCTTGATGTGTTGTCTTTTGTCTTCGAGGAAGGTTAATAATTGATGAATAAAATATGGATTCTGATTCTGAATTATCTGATGAGAGGTAAGTCGTGTGGTTATATATTTATTAAGAAATTGGACGTTAACAAAATTCTATTTTAATTAGAAATCAGCCGTCTACTTCAAGAAAGAGACCTGCGACGCCGGTAAATAAAAGAAAAGCTCGGCATGAACTGTCAAAAAAACAAAAAATATATGATCAAAAATTTAAAACCGAATGGTTAGAAGTTCCTGAATTTGCAGGATGGCTGCGGGAACATCCAAGTAACGAATATCTTTGTTTGTGCACACTTTGTAATTCTCAACTAAGGACTGGAAAATCAGAACTAAAAAAACACGCAGCTACTGAAAAGCACAAGAAAAGCAAGGTTAAAAATAGGGGTATACTACCTGTCGATCAATTTTTTACCAAAAATACATTGCATTCTCGAAAAGTGTCCGAAGCGGAAATAAAACTTTCCGCCTTTTTTGCACATCATAATGTTGCGTTCCAAGTTGTGGAACACCTTGTACCGGTTTTAAAAGAATGCTTTTCTGATTCTAATATACTAAAAGATGTCAAGTTAGGTCGCACAAAAGCGACCAATATAATTAAAAATGTTATTTGTAAAAAAGAAACTGAAGATTTGGCTTCAATTCTCCAGAAAAGACATTTTAGCGTATTATTAGACGAAAGTACGGACATAGCCGTAAATAAATTGCTTTGTATAAATGTTAAATTTATGAATGATAGGGGAGTATTGTGCGATAGGTTGTTAGAAATAATAACTATTGATGCCAAAAATGCGAACGCAGAAAACTTATTTAATGCCTTCAAAAGCTGCTTGGAATCGAAACATATTCCTTTAAAAAATATTATTGGCTATGCTTCTGACAATGCCAGCGTAATGGTGGGTAAAAATAATTCCTTTTTAACTAGATTGCAAGTCGAAACTGATGCATTGATTCTTTTGCCCTGCATTTGCCATTCAGCTGCGTTAGTAGCAAGTATTGCATGTTCAAAATTACCACGAACACCTGAAGAGTTTGTCAGAAGCATAGCAAGCTATTTTTCATGTTCTGCCAAGAGAACTGCGGAACTTACAGAAATGCAAAATTTGTTTAATCTTGAACAAAAAAAAATGTTAAAATTAGCGACCACTAGATGGTTAAGTATGCAGCATGCTGTAAGGAGAATTCTTGAGAATTGGCTAGTCTTATTTAATTATTTTCAAACCATCAAGACGGAAGAAAATTCTAAAATTGTTAATACAATTTGTGACGAATTTAACAACACCTGTAATAAAGCTATCTTATTGTTTCTTAATTATTTTTTAAATTTCTTTAATATATTCAACGCATTGTTTCAAAGTAAAAAACTTCTGATTCATGAATTATCTAGAAATTGCAAAAAATTGTTTAAGCAAGTTATATCTCATTTTATTTTACCTCAATATTTGAACGACTTTAAAATAAATTGCAAAAATCCAAGAAATTTTCAGAATTTAGAGCAAATTGACCTTGGGTTAGAGTGTAATACATTTATTTTGGATTTACCACAGGACATTCAAAATTCAATCCGAAAGTCATGTCTTGAATTTATGATATCTGCAGCAACAGAGATGCAAAATAGATTCCCGCTTACAGATGAATTTTTTGATGCCTTAATGTTTTTAAATCCCATGATAGCTCTAAGTATCAATAAGCCATCTGAACTAATATCTCTTCAAGTGGTTTCGAATAAATTTGCTTTAATCGATGGCATCGATAGAAACAGTATAGATCGGGAATGGAAAAACATCGCCATTAATTTTTCTGATGATGCTGAAAGAGATATGTTACTAAAACTAAGTGCCGAGGAATTTTGGTTTAAATTAAATCAAATTAAAAACTTTAATGATCAATTTGAATATTCAAATATTGCTAAATTAGCCAGATTATGTATGCTTTTGCCACACAGTAACGCAGAAACCGAAAGGGTGTTTTCGATAGTTACGGATGTGAAGACAAAAAAAAGGAACAAAATTGGTAGCGAAGTTATTAATGCTGTTTCAGTTATCAGATTTTCGAGCAACAATTGTTGTCAGAAATTTAATGTCACAGATGATCATTTAAAATTAATGTCAACCAAAAACTTGTACGCTGCTAATCAGTGAAGTTTTTTATTTTGTTAATAAAGTTTTATATTATCTTTCAGTTTTTATTTCTAATATTACCTTAAATATAGTAAAATAATATTTAAATAAAGTGTTGTTTTAAACCTCGTGTATCAATTATAATTTTATTTTGGATTATATTTACATTTAATAACTCTAGGGGATTCTAGGGAAAAATTTTCCCAAATCTAGGTATTTTTAACTGCTTGCACCTGGCATCACTGATATCAATACAACAACAAATAATGGAAGTGGAAAATGCTTCCCAAACTACCAATTCCAATGGTTGATAATATAAATAAAGAGAAGCATATTGAAACATGTTGTATACTTTTAAAAGCTCACAATATTTTGGTAATGTCTTTTTATAGGTCACCCTCTGGCGATGTTGGTACTTTTATGGAGGCAGTAGAGTGTATAGTCGAACACCTTGGAGGGAGGGATGCTGTCCTGGCAGGTGACTTTAATGTGCACTTTGGGACCAAAGAGGCCAATGCCAGCCAACTTTGCGATACACTGGGCACATATGGTTTTTAACCCATTATATATGAATGTACAAGACGAGAAGCCTGCCTGGACAACATCTTTGTCAACATTCCAAACTCATTTGGAAAAACGGTGGATCTGCACCTGTCTGACCATATTGGACAGGTACTTACTCTTAATTTAAATCTAAACACTGAGAAAAAAGAAAACTGCATAAATATTTTTAGGCCTATTACACAATAAGGCAGTCACAAATTTTACAATATTGTTGAATCTTGCTCTTGGGATTTTATTTTGTCCAACATCTCTGTTGACGAAAAGTATAAAATTTTTATTAAAAAACTACAAGATGCTTACTTGCAGTCATTCCCTGAAAAAAACCTACTATTCAAAGCTTAATCAACCACATAAAGTTAACTGGTTCCATGATGTCTTGCGTGGTATGAGGGAGTACTTAAATTTTTTAGCAGAACTCCTGCAAACAGAAGTTTATAATCAGGCTATTAAAAAAGCAAAAAAAGAAGCAAATGATAACTTAATTGCAAACTCAAAAAACCCGAGCAGGGATATGTGGAATATCATTAACAGTCGCAGAATAAATTCAAGCAAATCCGATACAGTGCCCAATATAAATCCTGAAGATTTTAATTCTTTTTTCTTAAACATCCCTGAAAATATAATTGAAAATATCCCAGAAACGAATTTGGACCCTCTTGAGAAGCTAGAAATGCTGGCTGGCAGCCAGGCACAGTTTTCTTTTGGCGAAGTTAGGTACAATTTTGTAAGAGAGGTTATAGAAAGTCTAAAAAATAAAAAGAGTGAGGATATTTATCAACTTAATGTACAACTTGTTAAAACCATAAAAAACATTATTCTGGTTCCCTTGACAAAGTTAATGAATATGTGCTCTAAGGAAAATACGTTTCCAAACTCTCTAAAGAAAGCTGTAATCACTCCAATATTTAAAAAGGGCGATAAGCAGGATATTTCTAACTATCGACCCATCTCACTATTGCCAATTTTGTCGAAGGTACTTGAGAAATGCATGGCATATAAGATAACTGAATTCCTTGAGAAAAACAACCTATTCTCTAACAGTCAATTTGGATCCATTGGGAGGGGGGGGGGGGGGGGGGTGGGAGCACAGTTCTAGCAGCCCTTGGTATTCTTTCTGAAATAATGGATGCCTTTGAGAGTCGTAAACATATTGTTGCACTTTTTGTGACCTTAGCAAGGCTTTCAATTGTGTCCCACACGACCTTCTATTAAAGAAACTAAAATTTTACAGTTTTTCAGAAAACAGCATAGCACTTCTTAAGTCTTATCTTGTTGAACGCACACAGACAGTGAGGGTGGGAGGGTTATCATCCTCAGAGGGTGTGTTAAGGATAGGAGTACCACAGGGCTCAGTTCTGGGACCCATTTTGTTTCTGATTTTTATAAATGACCTGCCAATGTGCCGGCTTGCTCTATATATATTGTTTGCGAATGATACTACTCTCACAGTTCATGATGATGATTTGGAAGGTTTGATGGAGAGGGCGTGTAAGGCACAATCTGAAGCAGAAGAATGGTTCAATGCCAACAAGTTGATGCTTAATGAAGATAAGACCCAGAAAATGATCTTCTCTTTGAGAGAAACTAGAGCTTTTGCTGTGAAAAATCCACCTAAAGTCAAATTTTTGGGATTATATTTTGATCCAAAACTTACATGAGGATTGAGGAGCATTGTGTTTTTGCTGAGAAACCTCCGTGACTGTGTATCGTGCACAACATTGCTGAGTGCTTATTATGGCCTCTTTCACTCAGTCATGACATATGGTATTCTGGCTTGGGGAGGTGCACCCGCTGCTGCAAGATTGTTTTCTCTGCAGCGCAGGGCTATTAGGATTCTAGCAGATCTGGGGTTCAGGGATGACTGCAGGCCAGCCTTCAAAAAATTAAACATATCTACTCTCCCACCAGTGTATATTATGGAGTGTGTACTCTATGTAAAAAAGTTTGAACACCAATTTTTGTCCCATAATAATATCCACGATTATGAAACCAGACACTCCCATGATATTGTACCTGCATATTGTCGCCTGTCTAAGTGCCAGAATCGACCGGAGTTTATAGCTGTTAAGCTCTTTAATGAGTTACCAACAGATATAAAAAATCTACCCATTAAATATTTTAAAAAAGCAATTAAAAGTCTAGTCTGCTCTGAGGCGTTTTACAACACACGAGAGTTCCTTCAGCATTAGGTCTTCAGTTTTAATTTGTTGCTGTCTGCTTCCGAATGCCAAACTGTATATGTTATTTTTTAAATTTGCCGTTTTTAGTTCTGACCTCTCTTAAGTGTATGTATATGGTTTCACTTGTGAGCTTGTCTTGTTTTGTCTTTTAGGTGCTATATAATATATAATGTTGTTAATGAGTTACTTCTTTTAATGTTAATATTTTAATTTTGTGACTTAAATTTAATTTTAAATGTGATTTTAGGGTTCTGTAACTTACATTGTAGTTTTATCTATTTCTTTATTTGACTTGTGTAAATACTTATGTATGTATCTTGACACCAATAAATTACAGTTTACAGTTCTTCTCTACTTCTTATCACGACCGTGAAGTATTTTTTTAAATTCTATGTTTTGACTATATCGTCCCTGGGGAGCCCAAGAAGTTGTATATGCTTTGTCAGGGATGTTAACTCACTTTTTCTAAGCCATCCTCCCTCACCCTCTTCCTCTCTTCTGTTTCTAGTCATTGCTTGTCTAGTTGATCCCTCTACAACAATGAGTAGAGGTGCGTTCTATGAACCAGACGATCGATCCATAAAGTAGGGTGGGTCTTAATATCATTGCCTGCATCCATCGCAGGATTTTGGTTTACATCCCCAGGTTTTTCCTGTAAGGCTTCGGCATACCACGAGGGCCCTCGTAGCCTTAGTAACAACTCCTTCATTGTGTTCACTCCATTTGAGTTTGCAGTCCAACGTTATGCCTAGATATCCGACTTCCGATGCCGGTGTAATGTTGGTATTGTATTGTCTTAATATATACAGGGTGTCTTAAATAGCGTGTGCCACTATTGCTATCTCTGAAACGGTAAGTCCTACGAGGTCGATTCAATTAGAGAAAAGTTGCCTTTTTTAATGCGCAATCAGGATCCCTTTACAGTGTTATCAAATTCCTGTTAGTTTCTAAGATATAGGGTGATTTATAAAAAAATGCCTAAACATATTTCGTCAATTATTACAAACACTGTTCATTTTCGAGACACAGTTTAAATTGAAAGGTGTTATATTTTTTCCGCTCTACAACATGGTGCCTTCAGATTTCACCTCCGGCGTTTCGTGTTCGGGCCACCACCTTCACCTGTATTTTTTATTTCAGATTTTAAGAGCTTCTGATGACGTATCTCACTTATTCGAAAAATTCACAAATTGGCACTTTCCATAAGAACATACCCAAGTAACACATAGGATGCCGCTTTATATCCGAATTGCTTTAAAAATGATTTATAAGTGCTTCATTTATGACTATATGGAGTTATTGCAGAATCTCAGATTACCAATTTGCTTAAATGATATTTTGGTTCTTTAATTTAGTTCTTTAAGCGGTTGAACAACGTAATTTGAGAGCTGCTACAAAGTAGCTTTTTAATTGTTCCATAAAGACATTCATTATGACTTTTAAGCTATATACTTGCTTTGTAAACATGCCTAAGATCCTCTTATATAGACAAATGGTATCTTTATAGATGCTTTATAAAGATTATTTAAACGCTTATATGCCATTTAAAGGGCCGGATTACCTGTTTAAGCAAAATGGCGTCGTGAAATACTACTACACAGAATGTTAAGAGTTTTTGTCTTTCAACGCTTCTATAGAGAGTATATTTAGTGTTTTTGTTGTGTTCCACTTAATAATTTGCTGTCAAGATGATTAAAAATGACAACTTTAAGAACTGGAAAAACCTGAAGAAATCTGGACATTTTACATAGGA
>JAEQML010075763.1:0-13685 GCA_016904865.1 Pissodes strobi
ACAAAAAAAATAAACATGGCACTTAGCATGTTTCTAATGTAATAGTGGCGGTACATAGCAGATAAACCAAATTTATGCGTCAACCGTAACGACGGTATTCGTCTTGGCACATAGCGTATTTGATATGTTATACTTACTGGTATTTATCATCTTTCTACGGCAAAATCTCAACTTACCATTTTTTGGCACTTAGCCTGTTTCTTACTTATGGTCTTCAATTTTTGACTGGCTAGGAAAATACAATAATTTAGGAAAGTTGCTACACTGAAAAAAATTCACAGTGTCTAATTAATACTACCAGTGTCATTTAATGTGCCAGTACTGATTGTCTGACGCGGTAGATACGAGGTCATATTAAAAAAGTAAGCGAATAAATTTAGCCACTATCAAAAGCTCCCTTTCACTTATTTTATCAATTTCAAAACATCATTGATGTGACTTATATTAATTTAATTATATTTACTATACCTGAGAATAGAAAGTAAGTACTGGTAAGAGGCATAAAGTGGTTTTCAACTAGGTAGCGGAATATGGATGATTGCCCAGTGTAAAGAAAATTATTTTACGTCGTAATTAGGGTGTCAACACACTGGTACTGCGGAGCCGGTTACAGCTAATGAACAAAGATTGACGAAAAGGCCGAAAAATACACTAAGTAATTACCTAGGGTAAATCGGCGTTCATTACAGTATTTAAACAAAAACTGATGCGGCGAAAGGTTCATTTTAATCCATTTTAATTTCCCATTGTTGTATTTAATTAGAACGAACTGCTGTGTGCGTAAATGCATTTTAATTAATGGATAAAACTTTGTGCATTTAATATTTTAAAAGGCAAACTTGACGTGGCCTACATATATTTTTTTAGTAAATAAAATATAATACATAGAACTGAGTGTGGAAGTACGTGCAGGTAGAGTCATAAAGTGGGTTCCCAGTTCATGGGAGAGATGAGCGATCGCCCAGGTGATAAAGAAAGGATTTTTCATCGAACCTAGGGGGTAAACACACTGGTGCTGCGAACCCGGTTATAGCTGACGAAAAGGCCGAGATTTAAGTAAGTAAAATGATTAGGTAATTCGGTGTTCGTTACAGTATGTTAATGTCAAAAATTTTATGTTCTTTGCCAGATAGGTTTAAATATTTTAACACTGCATGGGAGTCCACTCCAAACGATGAAAAAACTCTAATGAATCTAACTGCTAGGTTAATAGCCGAGGATAAAACATGTAAAAATAAAGAAGGAGGCTCAGTTGCTTTTAATGTAAATAAAAAGGTGTGTCATAAAAAGGGACACATTGCTCGTTTTTGTAAAAGTGGGGATAGAGGAACAACAAATTAAATAAAATATTATAACTGCCGTAGGGGAGGACATTATGCTAAGAACTGTGGATTACGGGCAAGGGCTAAACAAGACACAAAGGACAATGTAGGATGCAAAATATGTAAAAAGACAAGCCACTCGGAAAATAATTGTTACTTTAGAAACAGGCAGGCTGAAAATCAGGTGGAGAATAAAAATAAAAAACTATCATTCTTGTCACATTCAACAGAGCAAGAATGCAGACCAAACACAAATTTTGTGATCGATTCAGGCTGTACCGCCCATATGGTCAATGATAAGAACCTGTTCAAGGATTTTGAGGAGAAAAATGTGGATATTTGTCTAGCTAAAAAGGACATTGAAATAAAAGTATCGAAGATGAGATGTGACAATGGAGGAGAATATATCAACACTGAAATGTTGACATTTTGCAGTCAGAAGGGCATAAGAGTTGATCCAACAATACCTTATTCACCACAGTTAAATGGAAAGTCTGAACGGTTGAACCGGACTTTGTTAGAAAAAGCAAGATTTTTAATATTTAATACTAACATGGATAAAGTGTTTTGGGCAGAGGCAGCAAGAGTGGCAACATATCTCTTAAAAAGAAGCCCTACAAGCACCTTACAAAATAAAACTTCGTATGAGATGTGGACTAACAAGAAACCAGACTTGACAACATTACAAATATTTGGAAGTGATGCCTATGCAAAAGTACTTGGATATCTAAAGAAATTGGACCAAAGAAGTGAAAAGTATAAAATAGTGGGATATGCCCCAAACGGCTACAAACTATGGGATGAAAAAGGCCAAAAGATGTTGTGTTTAAAGGACCTATAAATCACCTAAAAACAAATGTGAAAGAGGTGACACTGAATACGAAAGACGAAGAAAAGGATGAAGAATGGCAACTAAGGGAACAAGAAGCAGAAGTAGAAATCTATGAAGAAAAAAATTTACAAGAAGAGGCCACATCGACACAGTTTTTTGATAGCATAGAAACCGAAAACAAAGAAGAAAAGTCAAAAGGAAAATAACATTGAATATATGTATGAACTATCAAGTAATGATGAAGCTGAGATGTTGGATTTGGGACAAGGAAACACAGAAAGCCAGAAAAGTATAATGACTATGTATTATTAACTTATGAAGAGGCTCTAAACAGTGAAGAAAAATACCAGTGGAAACATGCCATAAAAGAAGAAATGGAGTCATTAAAGAAAAATCATATAAAGGATATTGTTGAAAGAGAAGAAGCACAAAATAAAAAAAGTTTGACTAACAAATGGGTGTTTAGACAAAAAGATGATGGGACTTATAAGGCCAGATTAGTAGTCCGAGGTTGTTAACAAGAAAGAGGAATAGATTTCGAAGATATTTTCAGTCTAGTAATCAATATAAGCCTCTTTACGAATGTTACTTGCATTATCAGTTCAACACGATTATGTAATTAAGAAGTTTGATATAAAAACAGCTTTTTTTATATGCATCTTTAAATGAAGAAGTATTCATGGAGATTCCTCAGGGATATGAAAATGAGAATAACAAGATATGCAGCCTGAGAAAATCATTATATGGTCTTAAGTAATAGTATTTCCTTGAGTCCTATTTCTCCGAGAATACTTGAACACACTAAATAAATATGTCTCTAGAAAGTAACTAAAATAAGTAGTATATGGGTACGTTAAGGACACTTTTTATATTTGGTACTTTTAGTTATTTTAATCATTTTTCTCTACCAAAATTTCAGAATATTCAGAATATTTGAGACCAAAAGATAAATAACCTACTAATGATAGTTTCTTTATTTTTCCTTCTTGATTAATAATTATAATCGAAAAATAATTCTTTTTATGAAAATTAATATCCACATTTGTTATTATTTTATAAATATCCATTTACAAGAGAATTTTTTTCTACAATAAAATTAAACTTAAAAAATAATTTAAAATCATATTTATTCAAATACAATCTGATGAAAAGATTTATCACCTGGTAATTTTTTTGAACCTTTGTAAATTAGATTATAATTTTTACAATTCAAATCATAATCAATCAAATCGTTTTCATTTTTTACCAGATTCGAAAATTTGTTAGGTAAAATAATTTTAAATTCATTATCTAAAATAACTGATAATTTCTCCCCATATTTAGTATTAATAATTTCAAAATTTGAAGTGTGATAAGGTTTGTCGACTTTTAAATCGGATAGTCTTTTATATTCGATAGAATTTCCACAGAGGTTTAATTTGTTTTTCCAATCATCCATTATTTAATACGAAAAAAATAATTATTTATCAATACTATATTTTATTAATATATCACGTTTTCACTATCAGAACTATGAATTTCATTAGAAATCATAATTATTTCGAAATGAATGAAATAAATAAATATTATTAAATAAATGTATTCCTATTAAATGGATATGAAAACATGTGTAAAATGTTTACAAGAAAAAGATATAAATCATTTTTATATACAGAAACATGCGAAAGATAATCATTCATCATCATCTAAAAATACTTATACTTATGAAAAATATAGAAAAGATTATCAAAAGAATAAAGATAAATATCTTGAAAAGATTCTCTGTGATTGTGGACGATACATATTTAAAAAGGTTATAAAAAAAACATTTAGACACAAAAATTCATTATTCAAAAACGGCTGAACACTTAACCAAAAAGTGTTCGCAATGTAAAGAAATTAAAAATATCGATTTATTTTATAAAAACGAAAAGTCATTGGACAAACACGCGTCATGGTGTAAAAAATGTGTAAATGATTATAATAGAGAACAATATCATATGAAAAAGGTAGTTCAAAAATGAAATTTAAAAAAATAACATTTCTTTATAAAAATGTTTTCTTATTAAATAACAGGTAAAAAATCAAAAATCAAATTTAAAGAAATTTTCATACATTTTTTTTCTAATAAATAATATAAAAATGGAAAAAGAAAAAATAGAATCATTCAGTCATGAACGACGGAATGAAAGTTTAAGAGAAGTAATAGAACAGATTTCTAATAGCTATAAAAAACCAGCATTATATAGCTATGCTAAAAATCATAATATCAGATTATCGAAAAAATATATTTATTATACAAAATATGAATTAGCAGAAATTATAATTACAAATGAGATTGAACGAATAACAAAAAAAGGGTCAAAATCATTTCTTAAAGAATTTAATTTTGCAGATGATTTATTTTCAAATGAAAAAAAAAGATCAAAATCCTTATAAAAAGTTTCATGATGATTTATTTTCAAATGATAAAAAAAATCAAAATCCTTATAAAAAGTTTCATGATGATTTATTTGAGAAACAAAAAGAATTTCGGGACGAAACATTCAGTATTATTAATACAGGACGAGAAAGATATAGTAGAAAATTTAATACTTACCAAAAACAATTTGAAATTAGATTTAATAATAAGATGTCTGATAAATTAAACAAAATATCTGATAAAAGTGAAACCATAGATTTGTTTAAAAAAGTGTACACAATATGATTAAGAAGGTTAAAAGTGCAACGAATTTTCACAAAGATGATTTAATGAGTGTTACCATTTCACATGACAATCTTTATCATCCTATATCTACAAAATTATCTAAAAATGTTAATGCTGAAAATCTCATGAATCATTTTGCTAATATTATAACCTCTAATGAAGAAATCAATATTGAGGGTTGTAAATTTGATTTTCTAGTTGTTAATATACCCAGAGGTGGTAAAGGGGAAAAGATTTTTAATATAACCGAAGATAGATGGACCAAAAGATCGATAACAACAATAAAAAATAATGATAATTTATGTTGTCCAAGAGCAGTAATCACAGCATTAACTTATGAAACAAATGTTATTATGGAAAGAGAATTAACAGAAAATGAGATTATATATATAAGAAGGGGTAAAAAATTGCAAGAACAATTGGCTAAACAGTTATGTAATAGAATGCATAGAAATTATGAAGATGCTTTTAACTTGAAAGATATAAGAAAGATTGAAAAGACATTAAACATTCAAATAAATGTTGTTTGTGTAGAAAATTTCAACTCTATTATTTATAAAGGAAAAGAAAAAGAAACTAAAATTTATTTATATAAAAATAGAAATCATTTTGATGTTATTAACAGTTTAACAGGTTTTTATGCCTGTAGTTATTATTGCAAACTTTGTGATACAAAATATGAAAATAAAAATAGACATACTTGTAAAAAAAGATCAAAAACATGTACTTTATGTATGAAATCAGAACATATGATAATAAATAAAATTTATTGTAAAAAATGTGATAGATACTGTTATAATAAGGAATGTTTAGAAAATCATGATCAAGTTTGTAAGGAAATTTATAAATGTAGAAAATGTAATAATATATTAAAAAGAATTAATAAACACTATTGTGGGTATTTTGTTTGTAAAAATTGTTCTGAATATGTCAAAGAAAACACTCATGGGTGTTTTATAAAAAAAATAAATCAAAAAGGAGGATTATGTTTAGAAGCATGTATATGCAATAGAAAAGGAAATGAAAAGTTAAAAGGATGTACTTATTCAGAAAAATACTTATGGTTTGTTTTTGAAGCACAACAAAATACTGGAACTCATATTCCAAATTTGATTATCTGTCATAGTTTCAACGGAGACTCTATGAAATTTTATAATACTCAAGATTTTTGTAATAGATTTATTAATAAAAATTATAAAGGATATAGATTAATAGCTCATAACTCTAAAGCCTATGATTCATATTTTATTTTAGAACATTGTATTAGCAATGGATTAAAACCATATACAATTTATAACGGTTCGAAATTAATGATGTTGGAAGTGAATGGGATAAAATTTATCGATTCGAGTAATTTTGTATCAGGTCCTTTAACAAGTTTTCCAAAAACATTTGGTTTAAATGAATTAAAAAAGGGATATTTTCCTCACTTCTTTAATATACCTGAAAATCAAAAATATGTTGGTCCAATTATAGATACCAAATATTATGGTGTTAATACAATGAAAGAAAAACAAAGAGAAGAATTTTTAAAGTGGCACAAACAAAAGAGACTAGAAAATTACAGATTTAATTTTAAAAAAGAATTAGAAGGATATTGTAATTCAGATGTTGATATTTTGAGAAGAGGATGTTTGGAATTGAGAAAACAGTTTTTAGAAATTGCAAATATAGATCCATTTCCATATCTAACTATTGCTAGTGTGTGCATGGCTATCTATAGATCAAGATATTTAAAAGAAGATACTATAGGAGTAATTAAAGAAGATAAAAAGGAAATATTTAGTAAAGAATCTATATCTTGGTTAAAATCTTTTAATAATGAAAATATTCAACACGGCTTAAACGGAGGAGAAATAAAAATATGTGGAAATAAAGTCGATGGTTATGATGAAAAAACTAAAACTGTATATCAATATCATGGATGTTTTTGGCACGGCTGTAAAAAATGTTATAAAGATGATACAATAAATAATGTAAATAAAAATTCAATGGAAGATTTATATGAAAAAACCAAAGAAAGATCAAATCAAATTAGAAATAACGGATACAATCTTATAGAAATTTGGGGATGTGATTGGATCTCATGTAGAGAATATAAAAGAAATCAATTCGAAATCATAGAAAAGTTAAATCCAAGAGATGCTTTCTATGGAGGAAGAACTAATGCAACTAAATTAAAAGTAATAGGAAAAAAATTAAAATATATCGATATTTGTAGTTTATATCCAACAGTAAATTATTATGATACATACCCAGTTGGGCATGCAAAAATAATTTTAAATCCAAAGAAATATGAAAAAAATTGGTTTGGCTATATAAAATGTAAAATATTACCTCCTAAAAATTTATATCATCCTGTATTACCTATAAAAGAAGAAAAACTATTATTCTTATTATGTAAGAAATGTTTTTAACAAAATTTAATAAAATGTAATCATTCTGAAGAAGAAAGATGTTTAATAGGAATTTGGACAACTATGGAAATAAAGAAAGCTTTGGAAAAGGGATATATTTTGAAAGAAATATATGAAGTACATCATTTTGAAAAGAAAAGTAAACATTTATTTAAAGAATATGTCCGAGATTTTATGAAAATTAAATTAGAAAACAGTCCGTGGGAGCAAGATTATAAAAACAAAGAAGAATATATTAGAACTGTAAAGGAAAAATATAATATAGATATGAATTCAAATAATATAGAAAGTAATCCAGGAAGACGAGCAGTTGCAAAATTATGTCTAAAGTCTATTCAAATTTCATTTACGCCTGATGTAAACAAAAGCACATGTATGCCTGAATTGCACAGGGTCGTACTTTACTAAATAATTAAAAAAGTGTAACTAAAAATGCTGAAACTAATCTAAAAAGTAATAAATTGTCAATAACTTCACCGTACGAAGTAGTATAAGCTTTTATTTCGAACAAACACTGTAATTACTTTACACAGAACGTCTTTTGCAAGCAGGGGAATCACAGCGAAAACTGAATTCGACCCTGGTCAAAATAACTGGGCGGAGTATCGAATGATTTATGACCGATTCACCAATAGGAACGCAAAACGGCCCGCTCTTGGCTGTTGTCGAGCAGGTGCTATTGTTTTCATGCGGCGTAAATGAAATTCGAATAGACTTTAGTTTCGTTTTGGGGAAAATTTGATCAAAGACAAAATTTAAGTCAAACAGAATATGTTACAGATGTTTCAAGATGGTATGTATTGTTATTAGATGATAAAATTGAAATTTCCAATTGTGTATTTTTAGGAGAAAAATTCAAGTTACATTCAAACATAAAGATGTTTATGTAGAAAATTCTAATAACAATAATATTCATATAGCAACATTTACTACTTCTCATGCGAGATTAAGATTATATAAGATGATGGATCAATTAGGAGAAGCAGTTGTATATTATGATACAGATTCAATCGTTTATATAGATGATGGAAAAAATACAGTAAAAACAGGTTGTTTGCTTGATGAATGGACTGATGAATTAGGTGATAATGTATGGATAGAAAAATGGTTATCAACTGGACCTAAAAGTTATTATTATAAAACAAATAAAGGAAAAGAAGTATTAAAAATTAAAGGATTTACATTAAATTATGAGAATTCTAAAAAATTGAACGAAAACGGATTAGAAAACATTTTAAATAGAGAAATAAATGATATTGAATTAAAATATGACATGATAGTCAGAGATACAAAAACTAAAACTATTGTTACCAAGAAAGATGTTACAAAGAAATTTCAATTAACATATGATAAAAGAATAATAGAAAATGATTTTGATACAAAACCGTGGGGGTATACAAAAGAAAAATCGACTAAAAAGATTAGGTTTAATCAAGATATTAAAATAATTGAATTTGAAAAATATTTACCAAAACGAAATTTTCGAAAGAACTACGATAATGTTCCTAAAATCTTGTACAAAGGATCAAACGAAATATTTACTCCTGAAAAAAATAAAATTATTGTAAGGATTAATAAAATGAGTGATGCAAAAATAGATGAGAAGCTGGACAAATTATATGCTAATAAATATATAAATAAATCAATATACGATTTAGATAAATATGGTTTTCATAAATCTAACGAAAAAAAAATCTTTACCATCATTATTAAATTGTTTAAGAGATGAATGTTCAAACAAAATACTTTTAATTATCTATAGGTTATTTTTAAGAGGTGATAAGAAAATCGATTTTATAAAATTAAGTAAATTAACTCAATGTAATATTTCATTAAGTATATCAAGACATAAAAATATATATACCTATGATATAAATTATGATAAAACAATTAATATTTATAAAATAAATAATGAATATATTTTGAACGAGTTTGTATTATTTTCTAAATTACCTATTATAGATAACAAATTAAAAGAATATCAAAGACCAGAAAATATAAAAAAAAATTAATTTAAAAAACGAACCAATATATGTTGAAAAGAAAAAATCAATATGTAAATTAATAAAAATGTTATTTGCTAAAGAACCAATTCAAATCATAATTTAGATAATTGTAATTCTTCTTCATTAATACCTTCTTCAATATTATTAACTTTTTGTGTTAAAACTTTAGAAATTGTAAATATTTCTTTAGTCCAATTAGTTTTTAATTTATTTCTAAATTGATCTACATATGATGATAATCTAACTCTATCATTAATTTCAAAATTTGAATTTAAATTTGTAATTTGAGAATTATAATCAGTTGATAATAAATGATTTTAATTTTTTTTATTCACTTGTATCGGTTTCATTTTAGTAGTTCTGTGGAAAGTATTATAAGTTTTAATAATATTTGGTAAAACATTAATCCATCTCATATTTTTATAAAGAATTGGTTTCAACTTATCTCCTAATGTTCTATTAAATCTTTCAACAATTGATGCCCAGTACTATACATTTTTATATTATATTTATCTAAAACCTTCTTAACATCTTTATTATAGAATTCCTTACCTTAATCAACATGTAATAATTTTGGATGTCTTTCTTGTAAAATTTTTTCGAAAGCGTCAGCAGCCTCCACTCCAGTTTTTGTTTTTAAAGGAATTGCCCACACAAATTTAGAGAATGTATCAATAACATTTAAAATATATTTATATCCATCATTTGCTCTTAACATTTGTTTATATTCATTATCCACTGGTTGATGTTTTGTTCTCAAGTTATAAATATGATCTTCTAATTTTCCTTTTGGTCTATGAAAAGAATATAAATCAGCTTGCCAAGTATTAACTATTCCTTTTTGAATAAAATGTCTAGTTTCAAAATTTTTTCTAACAGTTTTAAATAACTCTTGAGATTCAATATCTTCAGGAGATTTAGAAATATTATTTTTTTCTGAATTACATATTTTACAAATAGATATTCTTCTCGATCTTTTATTCTTTTTTATAAATTTTGGTATACCAATATTTTTAGTTTGCTTTTTACATTTTCTACAATAATCCATTTATTTATGAATTTTTTCTCTTCTTCGTTGGAGGGCTATCATTATGACTCTCTTTTCCTTTTAGGACTATCTTCCAATTTTTCATTGCAATATAATGATTGTTTTAATGATTCATGAAGTTTAATTGAGTTTTTTGCAAAGACAAAAAAACATATTACAAACATAACATGGTTGAGTACCTTCCATTTAATATATAAAAATTATTCAGATTTTATAAAAGACGTTTTATTAGTTCCACAAATTTTACATTTTGATTTCAAAAGTTTTTTATTATTTTTAGTTTTCTCAATATAAGGATTAACATTATCAGTTTTCTTTTTACATTTGACACAATATGATTTCGTTTTCATTTAGTATAAAAAAATAAATATATTATTTAATTATTTATTAATTCCATAATCTGATAAATTAATCCTCTTGTGTTATTATTTAATTTCCAATATAACTGTTATATCTGCTCCACCAAAATCAATTAATTCATTATCTTGATCACAAATCTTAACTTCTATTTTATTTAGGGAGTTATGTTGAACAGGAAAATAAAGTATATTCGAAGGTTCATGAATTATTGGTTGTTTAAATTGTGAATTTATTTTAAATATAGATATAATGTCTGTCTCTTTAAGACCCATCATTCCATCAGCTAAATTACAATGAACGTTTATAGTTTCTACAGGATATAATTTTCTTGGTCGATCTAAAACTTCATTTGATAAATTAAATGTATTAGTGACTTCGTTATATTTTAAATTATTAATAACTTTTTTAAGATTATCAAATGTATATTGTCCTGGTGGAACGGTAATATTTCCAATTTTATTATTTTTTTCATTGAAATTTGGAATTAAATATGTACTATAAAATCCTAAAAGACCAATTTTAAAGTTATCATTTAAAAAATGATGTTCAAAATGAAAGTCTAATTTAGATTTGTTACTTGTTAGTTTTATAATCATTTATTACTAAAAATTATTAGTATTAAATGGATATTCTTGGTAGAGTTGAATGTTGTTACAAACAGATTAAAGTTAATGAAAAAATTGATATGTTAAAAAATGAATCTAAAAATGAGTTGGATAATTATAAAAAAGAAATACAAACTATTATTACAATTAGTTTAAAACATTACGATGAGAGATTAAAAAATGAATCTAAAAATGAGTTGGATAATTATAAAAAAGAAATACAAACTATTATTTCAATGAGCTTAAAACATTACGATGAGAAATTAAAAAATGAATCTAAAACCGAGTTGGATAATTATAAAAAAGAAATACAAACTATTATTACAATGAGTTTAAAACATTACGATGAGAAATTAAAAAATGTGGAAGATAAATTAAATGAATTTAATATTACCCCAACCTATATTTCTATAAATAATAGAAGAATTCTTAATGCTAAGGATGCTATAGATGGTGGAGATCTTGTAACGAAATCACAATTAGAGAAAGCTATTAATCAAAAACCAAAACGTTCGATTGATGATTCTTTAGTGGATAAAATTAAACAAATTGAAGAAAAGTTAAGCGCTTTTACTATTACTCCAAAATATGTTTCCGTAAATGACAGGAGAACAGGCGCGGAACTAGATGTGTAAAAATGGGTGGGCCAACTCGGGGCCGCTAATTTTCTTTGGTGGGCCGAGAAAAAAGCCTCTAAGGTGTTCTATCTACTTATTCAAATGTAAAATTGTAAATGCTCACGTAACTTAGTGTAACAGGATCCGACGATTATTGTGAAGGGCGTCGAATTCTGAAACTACCGTAGAAATGTCCAACTCTCTAGCAGCACTTTGTTCAATGTTTATAATAGCTAAATAATTGAGTTTTTCATTGCCGATGGAATTACGGGGGTAGGTTTTCAAACGTCTTAAACAGGAAAAGTACGCTCACATGCGGCGCTGCTAACAGGTATGGTAACTCCAATAACAGTAAGTTTGTAAGTCTCTTGAAACACAATTTTATATTTTTCCAAAAGATCAATAAACTGCATTACATTGGTAATGCTGATTTGATTGTCATTTACATATTGCTTTATTGTTTTCGGCAAAATTTTTAGTTCAGCTTCCAAGGCTTCAACGTCGGAACAGTAGTGATGTGCTGCAGGTAATAAAATCTCCAAATTTAAAAATGCACGGTTTTGCGGATATATACCACTCATGGCTTTAATAACATTAGAGTGGTTTCCGAATCGATTTTTCAGTTCATTTAAAATGAGATCTATGGCTTCAAAAAAATATTCGTATTTTATTCGAAGTGCTTGCGATTTTTCAGCATTATCATGTTCTAAATTGATGTTCTCGGTTACAAAAAAGTGTTCGAACTTTTGCGGGATCTTTTTCTTTCTTGACATAGATGTAGTAGTAGCCGACGTTGGTATATTGTTTTCATTGCTCAGGATAATAGCCTCATTGTATATGGATTCAAATTCTGCATCATTTCGTAACTCCGTGAATGTTTCTTCAGCTGAATTTATTAGACTGTTTGCCTCCGTCGAATTAGTAGTTACTTTCTGTAAATAGTCACTTTTACACCTTTAAATATAATCAAAAACTTGGTGTACATACACAGATTAAATATAAAGCCAAAATTAATTTGATGTATGAGTCCAATAGCTTCTGGTGCTCATTTGTGCTGAACAAGTTCGTTAAGAAATGCCGATACTTCGCTAATCAATTTCTTAAAAGCAATACAGGCATGCACTTGTGCTGTCCATCTTGTATATGAAATTTTTTCAATTCCATGGGTGGGTTGTTCAGGTTTAGTTTTTTTGGCAAGCCATGAAACGTGCATGTATCGAAGAACCAGACATGAAAACATACAAGGTTTCTAGCAAATCAAAAAACATTTTACCATTTTCAAGCTTTTTGCATACGTCGACCACAATCAAATTCAGCCGATGATTGTAGCAATGCACATAAATTGCTTGAGGCACTTCTTTTTGAAGAATCTTCTGAACACCATTAATGCTTCCACTCATAACACTGGCTCCATTATAGGTTTGTGCCACGCAGTGTTTAATATCAACAGAACATTGTATGTATCCAGAAGGCACTCTAAACCAATAATTCTTTGATGTAAGATAATAAAGATGCTGCATTGAGATATTCGGCAGCTCTATAGCCTATGAATCTTTCTTTTACTGTGCCATTTAAATAATAACGTAAAACTACGGACACCTGTTCAGTTTTACGTATATCTTTAGTTTCGTCGCACATTACGGCAAACCAACCACTTTGCTTGATTTCCGAACTTATATTTGCTCGAATCAATTTCGAAAAAATAAATAAAATTTCGTTATGTATACTTTGCATTATTATGTGACGCTGAAATTCCACCGCCAATTTTCTTTCCCACAACATCGTTATATCT
>JAEQML010075764.1:0-13684 GCA_016904865.1 Pissodes strobi
TATGGGCAAGCTGTAGCTCAAAATTCCCAAAGTTTGAGTACAGGATATTTTTGTGTTTCAGAAAGTCGTTGTAACTGAAATATGTTTTTAGATGTAATTCCTTGTATATTAATTAGTTTCTGGAATCTTCACATATTTCTCATCATCATTAAGTGGGTACTATTTCAACATTTTTGAAGTGAAACTTCTTTAGCGGGGTAGTAGTTCGAAAAAATTAATCGGAAATCAAATGAAACTGAAAGTGAAATACTTTAATAAAGGATTTTCCAGTAAATCTACAACAACTTAAAAAAGATCGTAGTGCTAAAATAGAGGCTGTACTTGCAAAACAACAAACTCAGTTGCTGCAAAAACGTAAAGATGAGTTGTTCGATTTGTTTCAAGCCTGTGGTGCCTTAATATTAGATGACAAGTTGTTGATCGTTTTCCTGAAGTTTGTGAAAAATCGTGATAATCGAAATCATCCTATTAACCAGCAAAAAAGTTAAAGAAAAGCGGTTTTCGGCGAAAAAAAGGCGAAGGAGTTGAACTACTATGTTGGGGATGGCAAAAATGGAAAGAAAGAAAAAATGCTTTTTGAAACAAAAAAAGGAAAAAAAGTAAAAAAAAATAAAAAGTATCGAAACGGGAGGCAAAAGTTGAGGAAAAAAAGCTTAAAAAAACAATAATAAAAACTCAATTACTAATATCTCTTTCAGAAGTTTCACTTCACTTGTGTGTTTGTAAAGATGAGGCACATATTTTTATTTGTTTAGGTGTTCATTCCGCCTGATTATCTCATAACTGATTTTGTCTTTGAAACATTTTCATAGCAAGAGATATATAGAGGAGAGAAATAACAGCTTTGTGATTAAGTTTCTGAAAACTTGACTATTTACTAGTTTCAAAAATCCTGCTTTTTAGCAGAAAAGTAGATGATATTGACATTTGAAATTGCATTTAATGACGCATTTAGCCATACAAAATTAAGTAGGTTAGTGGTGACAAACATGTTAGCGATTAGCATATCATGATCAGGTAAATCAATTAATTAATTTTAAAAAACGCCGATTTTTCCTTTCTTGTGTCATTTAATCATTGCTAATTTGCCAACTGTTGTTTATTTTTCATTGCAGAAATTAAATCTGATATGGCTAGATTATTTTTCAAGAGCTTCTTCAAATGTCAATACATCAGTAGTAGATAGAAATCGATTAAAACTTAGTCGGCATGTGTTCATGAGAATGTGAGAATGACCGCATCAACCAAAACAAATACATTCTTCTCGGACGTTGATCTATTGATTTACTTGCATGATTACTCTGGAGCACCATGACATGAAGGAGATATCAGCCGCGAACAAGAGCATTCAACTCCTATGGATTCCTGGTTATTCCACGATAGCAGGTAATAAAAAACCTACTTCTTATCAGAGCTGAAGTTACTGAATAATTCAAGGGTCCAGAATCCACCTTAAGAATATTGAAACAATAAAAGCGATTATAAATAAATGATCCAAACCGTTGGCATACATCAAGAAGCTAACAACTGAAGTGCCGCTTTTAACGCGCTAGATAAGTGGTATGTCTGTTAACAGATTTCTATTGGCTAGGGAAATACCTTTATAGAAAATTAAAATCTGCAGTGGTGCTGTAAGATGCAACTGCGAATCATTGAGTCGCAACAGTTACAGTTTCTTCGAGGGAATCTAGCACGGCGATATTTTTCCTCATTAGTAACTTAAAAGGAAGGCATTCGGATCTGGGCTTTTCCATAGGACAGGAGAGCACAGTAATCGATAAGACTTCAGTTCAAGAAAACATGACTATAACGCCTGACCCCGCTTTCAACCAATTAACGAGCATAAATTTGCTTGAAAAAAATTGACTGAAATTGTGTTGACATCGACATGAATAAACGGCATATTCATTATCGCCGTAGTCAAAAGACCAGCTATCAAATTCCTCGAATGAAACTAGCCTTGTTTAAAATCGTGTCAGTTATATGTAGAAAATTATAGCAAAAATATATTGTGCACATCAGGCGAATAGTTTGTTGCTAGCGCACGTTTGTTGAGCTCGGCTACGATTCGAATTACAATGTATGTGCTTGAGTGGAAACGTACTACTTTCAGCTCTCGGTACTCAAACAAGTGTTTTATAAGAAATTTTGCTCTATATTATAATGCCCATACAAAGTATGTTACTTGATTGTACCTATTTTTTAGTGTTTAAACAAATTTACGCTGCCCGACAATTTGATACTCTCTTCAGGGAAATTTATGTATTTAGATAAATGTTTGCCAGAACTACAGAGTGATGGACACAGAGTACTAATATTTAGTCAATATGTTATCCTCCTAAACATCCTTGAAGTTTACTTACAGATCAAAAACTACAGGTATCTAAGGTTAGATGGCAGTACTGCAGTTAATACAAGGTAAGATTCGTCTTCATCCTATTTGTCGAGGCCCGATATACTCTTGGTAAATTTACTACACACTTAAAGCATCGAGTTGTTAACCTCTAGTAAAGTTACCAGTATATGTCGGATTCAATCGAGGGGGTAACCACTTCCAAAAATAGTGTACACCAAAATTATTATTTACAAAAAATTCCAGAAAATTACAAACAATTCCAAAAAATTACAAAAATTCCAGGAAATTATAAAAAATTCCAGGAAATTACAAAAAATTCTAGAAAATTACAAAAAATTACAAAAATTACAAAAAATTACCACAATTACAAAAAATTATTTAAAATTTCAAATCAATTTTTCTCGCAAAAGGGAATGATTTTACATCTTATTTACCATCTTGTAGAGAATAATTTTCTATACAAGCTTCTTTTTTGTTGTGACAAATTTCTGAATAAAAGTTGGTAGTAGTGCTTCGGTCTCGCCGAGACGAGACAAGACTATTGAGGTATCGGTCTAGGTCTCGCAAAGTCTCGAGTCTTCGAGTCTCGTCTCGGTCTCGCCGAGACTAGACATTTTGTGGTCTCGGTCTTGGTCTCGGCCCCGCCGTGAGTCTAGTGCACTTCAAAAAAAAAATTCTCTTTTTTTTAAACCCTCCCAAGAATCCGTCTTATAAATTCGACCTATTTTGGGATATTATCACGTTAATAAATAATAATTAGATTTTTGGGTTTTTTCAGATAAATAATTTTAATAACCTCACAGTGTCGATTTTTTTAAGCAAAATTAATTTAAACAACAAAGTCACAAAAAAATCTTTATAGAGATAACAAAATTGGTAGGGAGGTTGGCAAGTAAAAAAGAAATCAGAGAGTAGAGTAGTCACTGTAGTCAGAATAGTCTATTCTATATAATAATTTATATTTTCGAAAGTAAACCTAAAAACCCCTTCACGAGGCGCATTCCTGAGCAAAAAATATAAATGATTGTAAATAAACCTGGCATAGTGCAGAAAGATTATTGGATATTGGCTGCAAGTGAAGGTTTCTGTTTGAAAGGATTAGGTTTTGCTTAAAAACATACCTACCTATGTAAGTAAACTACCTTTTTTATAAGAAAAATTAAACTAAAAACATATTAAAATAATAAAAAATGCATAGTAACGCTTCTCTGGCTAGTCTATAGTTTTTAAGTAAATCCCCGGCGGGTGGGTGGATTTGAAATTATTATAAACTATATAAGACCTGTTTTGATTTTTTTTTTTCGGTTATTCATAAATAAAGGTAGGCAACTAGTAAATTGTACCTTATATACCCACATACTTTCCTAGATTTCTGTGATTTTCGTGTACTTAAATATTTTTTAAATGTTACCTATAATTTAAAAAAACAAACCATTATTTTCGTACTATCCTACTTATAAATTATTTTTATTTCAACACTCGAGACACGAGACTGACGTGACGAGACTCTCGGTCTCGAACCTTGAGTTATTATAATTCCTAGTCTCGTCTCGGTATCGGTCTCGAATTTCGAGACGAGACGAGACGAGACCTAGACTAGTCTCGCCGACACCGAAGACTAGTTGGTGCCACAAATCTTTTTTTTTCGGTTAGTTGATAATGGAAGATTTAAATTTTGCATATCCATACAGTTATATAAAAATGTATGTATGAATAAATTTCCACCGATTAAGTACATCTTGATTTGTAAATCTATTGTCAGTTCCAAACAATCCCAAACAGAAAGGGGGGGTTTTATCCACTGGACATTGGACCATCATTACATAATTATGCATAATCTGCCCTATTCTCTGATTGAAAGTAGCTTTGCATTTTTGCAGCAGAAGTTGCTAAATAATAATTTTTCTTTGGAATGCCATTTTGTAGGGTTATTACAAAACCAACAACTTTGTTTGTCTTGGGTTCGTATTCCACTTTTGAAGTAATTTTGGTCCCATCTTCGCTTATCCAGACTACCTTTGGAAGACCACGGCTATCTAGAAATTTTGCCAACTCATTTATTCTTAGTAAACCTTCTTCTATAATTTCATCTCCCAATAATCTTCTTAAAGTTGTAATTGATGATATTGAGTTCTGAAAATTGGCATAAACTGTTTCATACAGAAGTTTTCCGCCCACCAAAAACAAATAGGTACAGAGTTTTTTTCAATTTTTTGTCATACCGATTACCTTGCTTCGACTTATTTTTAGAATTTTTAATTGCAGGCTTGTAAAGAATATCTATTTAAATATGAGACTTGGTTGTCCCCTAATACTTCCATGTTGTTTGCACAGTCATTCGTCAAATTTATTTGGCTCAGTAACATTTGTTTTAAATTTTCGTTTTCTTTTATAAGGTTTGTTATCTTGTCGACAGGTTCACAGTAATTGGTTATTATATCTTGATACCCCTCTGAAAGTCTTTCTCGATTTCTCCTGGATCTTGATCTACCAGAATATTTCTCCAGTTTCCACTTTTCCGGCTCTTCAACCTGATCCTTCACAGGGCTACGTTCTGAAATATAATCTGCGGAAAACATTCTAAGGAAAATCCAGTTTGGTATTTGAGTTTTCGGCATTTTCAGATTCAGATCGAGAATTCATAGTTATTTCCTCGGTTATTTCAGGAGAGAGTGCATTTTGCTCGGGTTAGATATGGTCGTTTTTTAGTTGCAGATGCGGTTCCAGATGTTCCAGGAGTGGACACATTAGAATAAGGAGTCGAATGCATATTATTTTGAGTACAAAAAGACTTGATTAATTTTTGGGAAAACTTCTGTTTTGATTGGGGTCCTAAATTTAAATCATCTTTGGACTTTAGGTGCTTCTGGATATGCGTATAGAAATTTAAGACAATCCAGAAAAATTTCTTAAATTTTTTTTATCTGTTTTATCTGCAATTAAATTTATATGGTATCAGTTTATCAGTACACATAAGAAAAGCATAAACAATAATTATGAAATTAAATAATAAGACATTTCTAGAATTTTCAATGATGCAACAATAATTATTATTGCTCCTATGGAAATTATCCAGCTGTTAGTGTTAGTACTAAGTAACAGGAAATTGGTAATTTCAGATTTACAGGGTTAACTACACTTCGCAAAATATTTATAGCAACATCCAAAATTTCAAATATCAATTATAGCAACAAGTAATAATCTAGGGGTTTTCTTGAATTGCCAGGATCTGTCATCAGATTAAACCAATGAGCATCGCAAAACTGTCAAAAAATTACAAGTTGTGTTCTTTTTAAATGGAACACCCCGTATATTATATTTTCATGGCAAAGGTCGCAGGGAGACGATTTCAGTGATATAAGGTTTGATGGGTCTATTTTGAATATCAATCCCGGAATTTACAGAAATATTGTTCACACGAGGGTCTAATACTCCTTGTCGCACTCATTAGCCTTATGAACAATATTTCTGTAAAATTATTAGCCAATCGGAATGCTTCCGTGATGATTGACATATCTTCTAAAATAATTTGTTTTTACTAGAAAGAACGAACCAAAACTAACCAAACGTGACCTATATTGGGCTACATTGGGTTAGTTTTGTCTAGTTAAATCAAATTACACGAACAACTAATAGAATATGTCAGCCAACATTTCTGGGGGTGCCGTGGCTATATGTGACCTTCTGCTCGTCGGTCATTATTTACCACGAGTTTCCTCGGCTATTTGGCCGTTAGCGGTGGGCAAATATTTTTTTTACATAAATATTCATAATATAGTTATTGACTTTGGTATTGACTATCGGTATTTTTAAAAAATTTAATAAAATCTATAAATACTGTTTAAATTTTTAGCATGGTTAAAGATTCGGTTAAATGTCTCCTTAAAGGTTTTTAAATTACAAAAAATTACTAAACATTTCAATAAATTACAAAAAAATTTAAAGAAAATTACCATAATTACAATAAATTAAAAAGAATTACCAAAAATTTCAAATAATTACAAAAATTACAAAAAATTTCAAATAATTACAAAAATTACAAAAAATTACGAGCAATTACAACCTATTGTACACCATATTTACAGAGTGGTTACCCCCTCGGATTCAATGTTAATTTTTTTTTTGCTCTCGGTCCGGTTATCTCTTTGAATATAAAATTGACAGGAAGGAGTACAAAGGGTATTTGCCTATTACAAAAATTGCGACGGAAACGGCCATATTCACGCCCCTAATTATGTCATATCAAAGTCATTTCCACATTTTACTGTCATAATCGCCGGAACGTTGTGCATTTACGAAAACGAAAATCGAACAATGTTAGTTGTGCTGCTTGCGGCTGTATCGAAACGATTGAAAATAAAAATTTAGGAACAACATTTCATAGGTAAGTACTCTTTCTGATTAATTAGTTAAACTTAAACACTTTATTTTGATTTTTAATTATGCCACTGTCATTATATCACGATCAACACCATGGGCGTAACAAGGGCGTAACGCGTAACAAATTCAAAATTTAATTTACATATTTTATTATTTAATTATATTGTTTGAATTGTTATTAGAAATGATTAATATTTAGCATGTTGATTAAAATAGTAATCAACTAAAATGATCTGTGTTTTCGCCATTCTTATTTATAATTATTGTACCTACTCAATACATAAAAATCGTTTCATAACGTCGAAGCAATAATTATTATTATTTTGATCTTTTAGGTTTCCCAAAGATAGACGCAGAGCTTTCTGGATTAACTTCGTAAAAAAAACCAGAGTGGATTCGAAAAGCCCACAGTGTCCTTTGTTCCCACCATTTTGCTAAAGAGTGTTTTGATTTAACTAATTCAATCGGTCATTTCGAAAAAAAGCTAAGTCCATATTAGGGCCAAAAAGAGATTTCGTCGCCGCATTATGGTTTTTGCATTAAAATTGAAAAAGAGAGTACTTTTAGTAGTATATTTTAATACAAAAATAATCATGAGGTAGCGAAATTTCATTTTAACCCAAATATGGACTTAGCTTGTTTTCAAAATAACCGATTCAATTATATTTTGTGTTAAAAAATAAACAATTTATATAATTTTGTTGCTTATTTTTAAGGCCTGAATAATATTGTCCAAATACACCTGAAAAAAATGTGGTTGTAAAGCACGATTGTGTTCTTTGGGAAATTAATTTCCCACCACAATTTTTTTATTTTTTAAATTCCACAATAGATAAACTACACCGAAAAATCATAATTCTTAAATTTTATTCGCGTGGACCCAAATTGCCTTTTGCTCTATAAAGGTTTTAATTTTTTTTTCTATTTTGGTATCATAAAGAAGTCTTTTCGATACGCAAAGTAGTGTCGAAAAGAAGCTCTTTTCGACAAGCAAGCGGGTCGTTTCCTAATTTCGTGCTCATGCGATAAAATATGGGCTTTTAAAACTAGTATCTTAATATACTATATCTATTAGTTTTGGCCCTTTTAAACTTGTGCACGCCACTGACAAACCGGAAACTGTCGGCGGCCATATGTAAGCCCCTGTCCGGTCTCATAAAAATAACGTTATGCTCCTTCCTGTCAATTTTATATTCAAAGGGTTATCTAGTCAACCAACCACTGTCTAACTTCAAGATTTCAAAATTTGTTTTATACTGGATGACCCAGAAGTAGTTGGTTATGGTTCTTTTTAGTAAGGCTTATGTTTCTTCTACCCGCCGAGAGATGACGCTAAGCTCACTAACTACAGTTTTGCTTCACCTATAAGGGCGCACTTAGTGACCGTGCATAATTCATATCCTGCGGAATAGGCGTGCAAAAGATATGTTGTTTGTAGACGGTTTTGTTTCTTCAGCCGTATTTTTTTTAATTGTTCGGACTTTCTGATAAGCAGACAATAAATTGTGAACATTTTAAGGTATGTCATAGTCTTTTAAGGTCTCTTATTTTCATAGGCGACAGGTCGAGTTAGATATAAATAAATATTTCTTTAAAATAAACCTTCTGGGTCATCTAGCCGAATCATATTCATTGCAAAGATGATTTGTTGTAAACTCTTAATCTCAGCCAAGTTTTAAATGATTAATATATGTTAATTCATTTTAGGCAGGGCCTTATTAACCAGTACACAGAGGATAAAGGTATATTTATTTTCCTCTTGTCTACTCGAGCTGGTGGGTTGGGAATAAATCTTACAAGCGCGGACACGGTTATTATACATGATATTGATTTCAATCCCTATAATGACAAACAAGCCGAAGATAGATGTCACAGAATGGGTCAGATGAGACCAGTTACAGTTTATAGGTAAAGCATAAACATTGCAAAGATCACATTTATTCCATCCTAGTTTCTGATATCTACAACTTATCATTTTTTATGATCCTCTCTGCAATTACAAATTTTTGGACTATTTTAGGTTAATTTCTCAAGGATCGATAGAAGAAGGAATGTTAGCAATGTGTAAAGAAAAATTGAAACTCGAAAAAGAAATTACGACAGATGGTAAGTGCAGTTATTTTTTAGACGTCTACTTTTTTTGACAATATCCGATTTAAGTAGAACTCTTTTTATGAATAAAATCTTATATCTAAAATACCAATAACTATATTTTTTATACAAAGCGATATACGGAAATTGTTTAGGACGTGCAGAATCGCCACTTAGTCCGTAATTTATTTGTTAGAGCAAATAAGGAAATTCTTCTTAGCCTTATTGAGATATTTTTTAAGACACTAAATATATCGATGACAATACCTTTCTCTTTACGCGGGATACTATCGTAAAGAGGATGCTGTTGGCATCGTTATATTTTCGACACCCGAATTTCGTTAGCGGTCGCCCATCCAACTACTAATCGGGCGGTGTCCTTTAATTAGTGCTTTTTGTCCATCGAAATCTAGTAACTAGACCGCATAGGCAATGCAAAAAATCCGTATGTTAATCTTATCATATTTCTATAAAATATTCCGAGAAATTTCATAAATGAATAATATAGCTTTCCATTTAAACGAAAAAGCTTTGTTGCTCTTACTTCTTGGCCCACACCTCACAGTGTGAAGTAAAATTTAATAAAAATTGTTAATATAATGCTAAAAACTAATAATAGGCAAGTATAGTGGCGATCATTTTGAGTAATCGTGAAAGGACCCCGCACATTTCTTATGAAAAATGGTTTCGACGAAATTTTCTGGAAATTTGATATGATGCAGTTCTGGATGTCCTGATTAAAAGTTCTCATGGGCACAACTCAATCCGATGATTGGCTTTTTTGGATCTTTGAGATTGATATAATTTTTAACATAATTCTTTATATTTCCTTTATTAGTACTTAAATATAAATTAAAAAAATATATTCTGGGTTTTAGGCCTTATGGTGGCGGCAAAGAAATATCAATTTAGAGAAAATTGCTAATAAAGAAATTCAACCAAATCAATCATCCAGAATAAAAAAAACCAACAGCTAGATTTCGTTTAATTTTTAATATACAATCACCAAAAGCAAACTAAGTTTTAGATCGAAAATGTTATACCATTTTATGTCGGTTGTGTTCTCGTTGGAATATTCGACTTTTGAACTAGGTATACTTACTACTCTAAAACTTCTCCTATAGTTACCATTTGGAAATATTCTCAAACTAATTATTAATAGTAAGTAATATATTGGTAACCACATATTTTGATTTTTAAATCTCCCGCAAGAGGGCGATTTCATAGTCTTTGTGGGGAAAAACGGTACATATTATAATATTTGTAATATAAAATTATAGAAATATTACAGGTATATTTTATTTTTTACACTGTAGATTGTCTTTAGTTTAAGGTCGGAATAAAATTACCACGTCATGTGCCTAAAATTAGTCACATGGATATTTTGGAAAGTTATCCGATTTTATTCACATGTTTTTGACTGGATATAAAATGTGAGGTAAAATTAAGAAAATACTATGTGGGGCCATACTGCTAGGGGAGTTGTGTCCGACCAATACGTTCCATTGACTTATCTCTGGGATGCGCTACTACTTAATCAGTGATATTTTTTACGACAATGGTACTGTCATGCATTAACGTGTTAACCATAATAATTGATTTTATGAATATGTGTACATGACATAAAAATAACCCGGCATAAAATAATCGTTTTTACACATAGCATAGGAAAAATGCCATCAGACTTAAAAAACTAATAAAATTAACAATAATTTTCTTCATTGCATAAACAATCGATGTTACTATGTCTAAAGTAAAGAGTAAGAAAAAATTAATTGCTGGTTGTAGAGTAGACGAGACAACACAAAAAATACAATCTACCGATTTCCGGCATCTATATCTAGTAATGCAGTAGATGGATAGCAATTTTGTTCTTGGTGCCTTGAGTATCCCTATACCAAATAAAACTGGCTACATGAGCACAGCAACCCAGTGTTCTGGCACCAGATCGGCAGGTGCAATAATGGCTTGTAATAGGATCGTGATCTTCGTTATTAAATGCTATCCATAACTGGTATCGGGTTGAACTTCTGTGTCGAGAATAAATTCGTAAATGAACCAGTTGTGGATCGTCAATTAATATATTAATTTAAAAGTCATTGTCTTTCCTTCTTTTTGCACTGTGTCTTGAATATAAGAAGGCGCCAGATTTATTTGATATGTACCAATTGTTAGATTTTGTAAATACTCTATAGTAAGACGTGGAAATTTGGGAAGTTCTTTAATCTTGATAGCGTTCCATGCAGCATGCCTGCGTTGCCAATGCTCCCGTTCAATGCGAACTTGCAAATTATTAACTTGTTGTGACCTTTGCAACATAATATTTGCAAACTCAGCATTAGCATCCGGCATACTAATGATATTTATTTATAATGGCTCCTGCAATTTTTAAAAAGTGTTTAAAATGAGAGAGTTTTGGAAAAAAATTTGAACATTGTTTTTAAATGACCTTTTCGAGCCTCAACTATCCATCTTGTTTTTGTAACTAGGCGTGACTCATTTGCCTCTTCTTCAGTGGTAAGTTGTTGTCCCCTTGGTAACAGAGGTGGCATTCTGTGGTCTATTCCTAGTTCATTTAAAAGTGGAATAACATTCCTATAGCCACTATCTACAACAAATATATCACCATCGTGAAACAAAGCTCTTAAACCAACTATATCTCGTTCGAACTCTCCACTTAAAATAGCAGCATCATTATTTTGACTGTCAGAAAAATATGGTCCCTGGATATCTAAAATATAGCCATCTGGTGCAACGATTAAAGTGGGCTTCAACAAATGGTTGCCATTGTGAATACAATAAGACTAGCGAAGTACTCTAAAGTTACTGCTCTTCTCAATGGGGCTGTAAGTTCCGTCTACATAAGCAATTGCTCTTGGTATTTCTGGATTAGGGTTGTAAAGTTGATTGGGGAAGTCTGTAACATGTCTGTTAATATATCCTTTTCTACCGATAGCCTCAAATTCTATATTTTGTGGTACAAAATTTTCACAAAGACTTTGTCGCACTGTTGAAAAAGCCATACTTGCATGTTGCCTACTTTTGTATTTAAACAAAACACACAAAAACTCGTCCGATAATCCATGTCGAAGTTTACATAAAAAGGACAGTAGTTCTTTTTGCTTATTGACCTAAAAAAATACATAACATTGGAAGATAATCATTTTTTAGATAGGTAACGATTAAGTAAGTTACAAAATAAGTAATAAAGAAAACGTGATATGTGTAATTTTTTAATGAATATTTTAAGATATAGCAAGCTAGCTCAAAACTTTAAATTAATACGGATGCGTACTTTAAAATCTACCTACAGGAGAACTTCTTTTATTTTTCTTTTATGTCATACTGGTTCATAATTGTTTTATTTCTTAACATACATAATAGAGCGAGTACTTTAAGCACTTATTATCTTTGGTACCACGCGGGAATTAAGACAACATTGCCTATCTTTAAAAAAAAAAGACGTGTTTTTTAAGCCACTGAATAGAGTCAGATATAACTTACCTTTCTGTTAGATTTCCAGTAGGACCAGGACGACAAAATGTATATAAATCATTAAAATGTTCTTTACTTAAACCACAAACACTCCTGAATTCTTCTTCGTTTAGGTCTTTTTCACAGCATCGCCATCTGTTAGCGCTTTTTGCAATTGACCGAATTTCTTGTAAAAAAATTCCGAGTTATGGCCCCGGAACTAAATATGCTTGATTAATAAATTGCAGGGCAGGAAGCAGAAAAGGCAAAAGTAGACCATTTTCATCTAAATGATGAGTGCAGCTTCTAGTTCCGGTTGGAATAAAGATATCCTAACAAATAAAAGTATCTACTCTACATTTTAAAGACAATCTATGAATATTATTTAATGATTTGCAAGCAAGACAGGTCCGCGTCGAAGTTTGTTTTAAAACATGAAGTCTCATACTGGCAGGGTTATTTTCAATGTTCTGAATTTCACGCAAAATTGAACAGTTGCAGTTTAAACAAGGTCTTGTATCAGGATTAACATGCTCTTCAGGTAAACCCTCTATATTTGCTCTTCGACCAATCGCTATTTCTTGTTTTAGTTCATTTTCTGCGTCATATAATAACGCCATTTGCTGTCTATTAAAATGCCTATCACAAGTATAACATGCCATATCATTTAACCGAAATGCCATTTTAATAGTATTAACGTTTGTGTTAATAAACCTAAAATATATTAAACTCTTATTTAATACTTTTACTTGTCAAACAAAATAACGAAATTCGGCTTACTTGGCGCTTCGGACAGAAATAAGCCGCGAAGAGTATGCGCTGCATAAATTCAACTTTAGTTTTACTTTTATAACACCTTATGGGGCGTGAAAAAAGTAAAACATAATAATATGTCTCCAATATTGTATATCAAAAATATTATAATATGTACCTTTTGCCCCCATAAAGACTACGAAATCGCCCTCTTGCGGGAGATTTAAAAATTAAAATATGTGGTTACCAAAATATTACTTACTATTAATTAGTTTGAGACTATTTTCTCTCGAATGATACCTATAGGAGAAGTTTTATCTCGAGTAGTAAGTATACCTAGTTCGAAAGTCAAAAATTCCAACGCAAAGACAACCGACATAAAATGAACACCCGCTATAACATTTTCGATCTAAAAGGAATTGTTTAGTTTGCTTTTGGTGATAGCATATTAAAAATTAAACAAAATCTAGCCGTTGGCTTTTTTTATTCTGCATGATTGACTGAATTTGGTTATTAGCGATTTTCTCTAAATTGATATTTCTTTGTCGCCACTATTTTAGGTAAGACCCTGTACAAACTTTTGTGCCACATTTTAAGAAGACGCCATAAGGTCTAAAACCCAGAATTTTT
>MU196120.1:0-11206 GCA_016904865.1 Pissodes strobi
AAATTTTTTTTATTTTGAGCACGTTCCGCCATAATACCATAATAACATTAAAAGAATATAAGCACTTAAAAATTCGTAAAAGAGAGACATTTTACATAAATTTAGGAGACACCGTCGCTATTTAAAAATCAATTAAATAAATGCCTGTTCTCACAAAAATATTATTCCCTAAAACAACTCTGCTCAATTCCAATTCAATTTCCAAACATGTTTTAAATCAAACAAGGGACCCGCGTTTTCTTGAGGCTTGTATTCAATTTTATATCAAGAAATATCTGTTCGTATTTCGAACAAATATCGAATGCCCCGACGCCAAAACAAGTTTATGTAAACTTGCAAACGAATTTATTTTCAATTATGTTTTTTCTGTTCATTTTGTTTCTGTTTTTAATTTGTAGAGTAAAATAGGATTAGCTCGGGAATTCCATCAGTGAAATGAAATTATATATAACATGGACTTATTTAGGATGATTAATATTTAACGATTTAACGAAGTAACAATTCTGTTTAGTTATCTATGCAAATAGCTTTACTTTGCGATACCTGATTTGTAAACCCATCTTATTTAAATACGATTTAAACCTTTGAACCGTCTATATATCTCTTAAAATGAAGCTTCAGTTTAATTATACTATAAAGGAAAACTTTTGTCTACATACTCCAAAAGTTATTCCTGTTAATAGTAATGTATCACACTTATGCAATTGTGTGCTTTCTGAAATGAAAGCCCCTGAAATCGCATTATTTCAGTAGAAAATTAATTTTCAATTTACCGTCAATTTCCTTAAGTGCCACATAACATTGAGATACTCGTAAACCTTACATGATACCCAATGTACTCGACTCCGGTTCATTAGCGCCTCTATTAAGGCGAAGTGCTGTGATATCGGCATCATCGGTTTGTGCTTCTCTCTAATATTCGCCAAAATTATTTTCGAGTTTCATATATAGATGAGGCAAAAATAAAAAGTAAAAGCAAGAGAAAATGAGCTGCAATAGAAATGTTACAGCAGAAAAATGATATAATGGCTGGAAGGCAAAAAACGACATATAAACAAGCTGGTAGACGTGGAAAGAAAAAATAAATTAAAAAATCCTTGCAGAAAAATATAAAACAACTTTTTGAAGACAGACCATATCTTCCTAAAACAGATAATGAAACCAGAAAAGATATTATGGCAGAAGAGGTAGAAATTGCATTTCAAAAATGAGGGAAGATCAAGCAGCATGATCTGACAAAATTTAAGTAGGACTTTTAAAACTCCTCGATGAAGGAGGTGCAAAATGGTTGTATTTAGGGCAAAAGAAACATTCTAAAAACTCATTCCAAGTGCTCTTGGGACTACACTTGATCGACAGTATGACGGAAAGCAACCAACAATGAAATAAGAAAACAAAACTAATGATCATTCAAGAAAGTGAAATCACAATTAACCAATAACCAGTCGAACAGATCATTAAATATAGTCAACTAGTATCCTCAAAGATAAAATATCACACACTGAAAAGTTTGAACTTAATCATGGATCTCAACTAAAAATTGTTATTATTTAAAGCGCAAATTGTTATTATTAACTTTGTGGATAATTTGAAACAATATTCACGTTGAGGGGTCAAAGGGGGGAAACGTCCCTCTGGCATGCATCTATTCTTTAAGTTAACACCTTAAAAATAATAACTTTAGACAAAGTATTCGAATTGATTAATCTATAACGCAATCTACCGCTCTGCTGCTTTATTAATTTTCGAGACATGCTCCTGGATGTTGTACTTCATAAAAATCTGGCCCTGGAGACAAAAATGGAAATCCTGTGCACCTATATATTCTCATTTTTATTGAATGACGTAAGAGACAACAAGTAAACAAATATTACACCAGAAGTAAAGCTTTAGCCGCATAAAACAGCAAAAATGAATGTGTTTGTGAACCACACACCAGAAGTAAAACTTCATCTGCACAAAACAGAAACGGAGAAAAACTTCTTTTGCCATATGCATATAGAAATAATATTTTTTAATGTTAGTAGAGTATACTATACATTTTTATATTATGCTATTTTATCGCTGACACGATTAGTAGAACAAACTATACACCGAACGCCGATCCGTCTAACGAAGGACTCTTGTCAGAGAAAACTAGAGAAGCGACGTAGAAGAGACGAAATTAAAAGATGGTTATCTTATGCTTGGTTTGAATTATGGATGAGCCAGTATCAAATTCGCTTCCCAGATCACCATTTCAAGTTTCGTTACCGTTCGCCCTATACGGAATATGGCTTGTAACACGTTCACCAGCTTACTTTCCAGATGCAAGCGCGCCTAAAGAAGTCTCATTTCAAAAATAGAGGCCTTCATTACCGTTCGCGTATTCCGCATTTTGCAACTTTTGTAACACGTTCACCAGCTTACTCTCCAGATACGCGCGCCCCTAAAGAAGTCTCATTTCAAAAATAATGCAACACGTTTTTCTTATTGAAGTCAAAAGTGATGATTTTTAATTAAAAGCCTAGCACCGGAGAGTCGTGTTACAAATGCCCGGCCCCGGTAGTGGGGTCGTAGAGCGCCACCAGTTTCCTCCAACTAAACTGAAAAAGCTCCGCTGGTGTTGTGCAGGGTGGCTAGGCACGCTTATTAAATCAAAGGAACTCAATCTTAACTTGACAAGAAAACACAACCTATAATTTAAGGAGCAATCTATTTGCTACTAAGTCTTTTTTTTAAACACAGCAACAATAATACAATAAAATTTGCAATTTTAAAGACAAAGGAATGTCCAATGACTATTAACGTAAATGATGTATAGAGAACAATATGGAGATGGTACGGAGACCAATTCTGTTGTTAATATTCGGTACTGTATGCCCTATAACTAAATGCCCTAAACACTACAATCCGAAGTGATCACTTTGATTTTACCTAAGCTAATTACATATATGTACGCGTGCGCTGGTTGCTGCACCAATTATACATGTAGCAATAATAATAGGTAATGTTAAATGGCCACAATAATTAAGTCAATGGACCCGGTAAATTAATGAAAAGAATCAAATTATTGAAACTGTCTTAAAGCCCGACTGTCAATGCTTGATTTATATTAAAATGAGATACAATTCAGAGCGATTATATTAATTGGTCAGATAAATAAGTGAATAAATAAAAAATAAAATTAATGAGAGCTATCTTAGAGCTTGGCGGTCAATGATTGATTTATATTAAAAGAATAAGAGCGATTATATCAGTCGGACGGAAAAATAAAGGAATAAGTAAACTTAAGCTTCTGTACGAGACCACTTAGATCCGTCGAACTCTGGAGGAGGCGCCGGGACCTGCGAGAGTAGAACTGGCAGAGAACCTGTAGCCCGGAAATGAGATTTGTAGCCTGTGATCGAACTGGCCCGGAGATGGAACTGATTGGAACTCGTAGACTTGTAATAGAACGTGTAGCCCGGTAGCAGAACTGGTAACCCGGTAATTGAATTGGTAGCCCGGTATTGGAACCCTGAAATAACCCAATACGCATTAGACAAAGCCCCCTTACTTTAATAAAAAAAAAACTATAGCCCCACTTGCATAAATATATTTTTTTATAAAACCAATTCTCCCCAAAAATTATCGATAGACTTTCAATGACCATCAGCAAATAAAAGAAAAACTAACGTACAGACAACAGATTTGATAAAATGGAGTAGATAAGATAACCCATAGAATGCAAATGGTGGACAATGTGCAAAAAAGTCAACACACATAAGGCAATTAAATCGTTAATTTAGACAAAAAACTGTAGCAATAATTATTACCTCGCTCGTGTGTGAGGGTTGCTAGAGAATCGACAGTCTCGGTTTAGTAGAAAAAGCTCGGAAGCTTCTGCAAATAAAGGAAAAGGCTATTAAGATCATGGCGTCCTCGTGCTTCACAAGCAATAGAAAAAAAATAATTCCAGAGAAAATGCTAGTGCAGTAGTCAAATCCTGATAAATCGGTCCTGTCAAAACTCAAACAAAAAACAACACAATATATTCCCAAAGAAAGGATAGTATTAAATCACAATACTAAATGTTGAGTCTGTATGACTGCACTCAAGCACAAAGCTTCTCTTCTCACCGAAAGGTATTCCTTGAAGAACTCTTTATTCGTTTCAGTCATTTTGCCTTTCTCCTTCCACGAGATCAAAAACTACGTCAGATCAGCAAGTAGTGATGGGCTGAAACATGCCGAGTGATTGGATACAAGGAATAATTCTAAGATAATAAACGACATAGTTCCCGTTCATTATGAGGGTAAAATGACGGCGGGAGGCACAATTAATGCGCTGAAATTAAATGGTTCAATAAATACTAGAAGATGTACCCAAACGAAGTGATGAAAATTTTAAAATCCAAATCGACAGCAGCAATTATAGGAAATAGCCTTTTCCTACTACCCAATGCTATCGCCGGAACCAACCAAATATTGCGAACATTGCAGCATGCCGCGTGAAAACAATAAAACAGAGGTCCTAAAAAGATCTCAGAAATGATCAACCGGTGATTGCAATTAAGCAATCGAGGGTCCCAAGAAGTTATGAAATATTCAAACCGAAAATGAAATATGAATTTGACGAATCTAATGAAGCGTAAAAGCAGGTTTTATTAACAGAATTCTTAAGAATATAAACCGGTTTGCTGGCCGTTCTACGGTAATGTAATATAAGTTAAGCAAAGCTATCCTAATAACATAATATCCCTTTTTAGTGATTGGCTCAAACCTAAACGATCTGTGCTTCGCTTATCAACTATAGTGCAAGTCGGAAATAATAGTCAGTGACTCATTTTTAGTTTTAAGGCGCTTCGAGGGGTAAGGGAAGAGAGAAGGAAATTCCAGTGGCGGATACAATTGCTTTGTAAATTAATATGTTATAATAACTACATAATGGAATAGTAATAAGTAGACTTAGGCAAATATCCACTTAAAAAAAAAAAGTTTATGCACATAAATATGCATGATTTTAGCCTAAAATATGCAAAAAAACGTATATACAAAATTATTCCTAAGTCTAGTAATAAGCAACAAAATTGTACTACAAACAAATTAATAGTACTATGTATTCATTAAGGCTAGGACAAAAAAAGTCATGGATTATAAGGGTTTTTTTTATCATAAAATACCATATTGAAAGTTGCATCAAAAGTTTACATCAAAAATCAATAAAATTTTAAGCTTACTACTCGTTATCGGAGGTTTGATCAGTCCTGCGTTAGTTTTGAATAGTCGTTCAATACACTTTCAGTTAGTTTCAGTTAGTTCCAATTTATTTTAGTCATTAGAACTGATTCCGATACGTTACAATCAATTTAAGTTTAAATAAACAATCTAACACGATCTCTCACGCGTACGACGTTATGTGTGGCAAATGTAGCATGCACTTTTTCACGATTTGAGGCCCTATTTAGGAAAACAGAAACATTTTCAATGTTAAAACAAAACGATAACCTAAACCCGTAAGCGCGACTATGCAACAGATCTCTCACAGGGCACATGCTCGTTTACTGTTGCAACGTTGCGACCTCCGCCCGACGGTCGTAAAATATCAGTACATTTACGACCGTCGATCGCGAACCTCTGTTAAAGTACAGCTGCTTCAAATGCTCCGCGTAACGTGCGTATACGGACCACAATGAATTTGGCAGCGGTGCACGTTTTGTGCCGGAACGCTGTGTCCGCATTTAGAATAAGCGGCATTTTGCGAGCATTTCATACCAGATTTATTGTTAAATATTAAATATTACTTTAAGCCGCTCACGTTGGTTTGTTTTCGAACTACTGACTGACGTCACTGACTATTATTTCCGTCTCAAGGTATAAATAAACATAGTCACAAAGTGTTATAAAAGCTAATATAAATATATCGTTAACCTATATTTAGAATAGAGTTAATTTAAATTAAGGAATACGGTAATTTTAAGCTTATTGACAGCAAATCGAATTAATAAATTTAGAATTAATTATCCGATGAGTATTGACCTCTTTTCAATAATTCTTATCGCAAAATACAGTATTTTGTTGCTAAATGCGGTGTATAAAATGAAATTTTAAAATATTTGATACTGGCCAAATCGGAATGTTACAAGAGGCTTTCGAGATGTGTTTGCATTCTTAGGATGCTGAGAGTTACAAATGGTAAAATTTTCCCTAAAATAAAAATGAGCAAAATAATACTAAACAGAGTTAAAGTAAAGAAACTTTCATATCACAGTCCAATCATGAGGAATAAGAACACGTATCATCTGTTTCAAAAGATTCTGAAGAAGAGGTCTAGACAAAATAAGGAAGGATATTGTGGTTAAAAAAATCTCAGAACATGGTAATAATAATTAAGTTATAAAAGGTTAAATAATAATATATTTATGCAGTAAAGCTCTAAACTTCATATCAAAGTCTGTTATATTTTCCATCAGCTTTCCAATTCCAATAACTGCCTTTGCTGTAAGCAAAATCATATTTCACGCCTGACCTGATAATTTACCAATTAAGCACTTGCTTAAAGGCGTGAAGAATTTTTAGTGTTACTAATATATATCATGATGGAATTAGAGTATTGGTGAGTCCACTTATATAAACACTTTTATTAATGATTCTAGATTAAACGTAATCTACAATCGAAGAATTGCGTAACTTGCGAACCTTAACATTTCAACAAAAATCAATATATTATATTAGGATTTAGTTTAGAACGTGTTAAAATATATTCCCGAATTATTTTGAATATAAATAAATTTTTCATCACTAGTGGGAGTATGGTTAGATTCGGTGTGTAAATTAACTGGTAATATCACAGTCTCTGGATTATATTAGCATCAACAATCAAATTATAACCAAATATTATACTTATCCGTAATCTGTATCTGTATTCATTCGTTATTTTGCACGGGGATAGAAGCTAAAATGTTATTATTACTGGAGCATTTGGCATAAAAAGTTTCCACATCGTAGAAAAAAAATAGTTTCTCTTCTATTCGATAAAACTAAACACGAAACCAGCCGACTGAAAGTTGTATCAAAAGCTTCTACAAATCTTAAAAGTTTACACAAGTGAGAGATCGGTCATGTGCAAAAGATACAAAACAGCTATAAAAGCTTAATACCGTACGTGCCGCTTAGCAATAAAAGTTTGAGTTCTGCAAAGCCTCAAAGATAGTCGTATTTTCAGGTGTTCACAAAAAAAAACGCTATAATATGAGGAAAATAACTGAAACTTTATTTAGGAAAGGATTAGTGTTAGGCATTTTCTATTTTAATGAATTATACTGGATGTCTATAAAGATAAGTATAGCTACAGAAAGTTGTTCTAAGGTGGAAGTTTCCTGCATTGAACCTTAGTAGCACGCTACGTTCTCCTAAGGTATAGAAATCGAACTATAAATCAGATCATTGGCTATTCGCGTTGTGAAACTGCTGGTAAGAGGTGAACGATCTTGCGCGCTAGTGCCGAAGGCTTGAACTTTAACGATCACATCTTATATACGGTGTCGCGAAACTTAGGGGCAATACTTTACCAGCATATTCTACGGCTAAAAATAATAGATTTTTCTTCATATGGACATAAGCCCGAAAATGACTGCTAAGGAAGACATACCCTTTCGAAAAATTTTTAAATTGGGTACGGTATATGATGCCAAATCAGATTATGAATTTAGAAATTCACAATTTTAATCATAGGCGTTACATATTGCTGGTTAAGGATTGAACTAATCCCATTTTTTCAACGAGTCGTTTTTTTAAACTTTTATTTCAAATTATTAAATTTCAAAGTTTTCACGTAAAAAAGGTAATTCATCTTGATAGGACTTACCGTTTAAGAGTAAAATTGTTTTGAAAAAATCACGTCCATAAAAAGTTGATTCAGCAATAAATCAGCACTCACGCCTCTTGCGAAACTAAATAACTTGAACTCGAAATAAATATGATCATTTATTGACAGGGTAATAATGAGACAAACATTACCGCTATTTAATAAAAATGATTTTATAAAACCGCGCTTGTATCTTTACTTTGGTTAATTAAGGTTAGTCTGGGTTAGATTAAGTTAGTCTTGGTTAATCTTGGGATAGGTAAATCTGGGGTTAATTAGGGTTAGTTTTAGTTAGTCTGGGTTGGTTTTGCTTAGTTTGGGTTAGTCGAGGTTAGTTTTAGTTGGTCTTGGTTATTTTGGGTTAGTAAGGGTTGGGTTTAGTTAGCTCGGGTTAGTTTTGGTTAATTAAGATATGTGAGCAATATTCTAAGCACGGTCTTATTTGCGCTTTGTACAGCAAGAGCAACTGCTGCGGTGTATAGAGTTTTTTTATTGCGAAATAGCGCACCAAGCTTCTGGGAGGCAGATTTTGCGATGTTAGCAATATGGTCATGCCATGACATATTGCTGTTGACCGAGACACCCAGCAGCCCGATTGACGAGGATGAAGGAATGGTCGATCCTGCCATAATGATGTCAGGGCCCGCTGTATTGGCCCTCTTAGTAAACGTTGCTGCTTGGGTCTTTGCTGCATTGAACTGGACCAAATGTCGGTCGCCCCAAGTTTGAACTTTCTCCAGGTCTTGATTAATTGCTGTAATCTGCTCCTGTCTGCGGTGATGAGTCTCAGTCGCTGGTAAGGGTTTTTCTGATCTAAAGTGGGAGACAAGGGTACTGTCATCTGCAAAACTGTAAACAGGATTATTCGTTTCGATCAGCAGGTCATTAATATAGATGAGGAACAGAGTTGGTGAAAGTATTGCGCCCTGAGGCACGCCCGCGTTGATGGTGAATGTGTCCGAGATGTGTCCATCGACTGCAACGTATAGGGATTGGTTCCTAAGGAAACTGGCCAGCCAGCTGCAGAGAGAGGCGAGCAGTCCCAAGGACTGCCAAGGTTGAGCAGCCCGTCATGCCAAACTCTGTCAAATGCCTTTGAAATATCCAACGCAATCGCTCGAGACTCTCCGTAGTTTTCAATAGCCCTACTCCATATATGAGTGACATAGGCCAATATATCTCCTGTCGATCTCTCTTTGCGAAAGCCGTATTGATTATCGCTGATTATTCTGTTGCTCTCGAGGTACTTGAGTAGTTGCTGGTTGACTACACGTTCCATGACTCTGAAGATTATTGGAAGCAAGGCAATTGGGCGATAGTTTGAGGGCGTGGTTTTCTTGCCTTTTTTTGGAACAGGTTGCACTCGAGCGACTTTCCAAGAGGATGGGTAAATCCCTTTTCTGTAAGAAAGAGAAAAAAGCCTGGAAAAACGGGTGTTAGTTCGTTGGCGCAGTTCTTTAGCACGATGATGGCAGGTATTCCGTCCGGTCCTGATGCCTTTTGCGTATCTAGTTCTTTAAGGATTTTGCGAATAACACGGTGAGAAAACTTGACTTCTGCCATGGTAGCGTTGATGTTCGTTATAGTGGGGAGAGTCTTGCCTTGGGGCACGTCTAAGGTAGAGTGCGATGAAAACATTTTGGCGAGCATGTTTGCTTTTTCCTCGGCTATTGTCGCCGTGACGCCACGTTCGTCCGTCAAAGGTGGGAGAGACGTTTTTGTGAAGTTCTTACTTACTGCCTTTGCTACCGACCAGAAATTCCTGGAACCACTGGGGCATTGCAAAAGTTTATTTCTGATCCTTTGATTGTGTTTGTCCTTAGTTTCGTCGATCACGCGCTTGCACTCGTTTCTTGCTTCGATAAAATAATTGCGATTTTCAGCGGTCTGATTTTGCTGCCCGTACTTGTAGGCTTGTTGTTTCCTTCCTACAGCTCTTTCGCATCTTTTGTCGAACCAGGGCTTTCCTTTTGATGGTAACTTGATGGAATTTGGGATGTATGCTTCCATTCCTGAGGAGATTACTTGAATGATCTCTTCGCAGCAGTCTGACGGGTCGTCAGTGGCAAAGCAGACGTCGAGCCAAGGAAAATCTAGGTAGAACTGCCTTAGATCGTCCCAGTTTGCAGAATTGTAATGCCAGATTTTGCGAGGCAATGGTGGATCCTTCTGTACGGGTGGCAATTCACAAACCGTTCTAATAAGTTTGTGGTCGGAAGTACCTAATGGCGGACCAACTGTAACCTTGTACTGGTCAGGATTGGTGGTCAGAAAAAGATCCAGGAGGGCGGCGAATTCGCCCCTCTCTGAGATTCGAGTTGGTTCGTCTACAAGTTGAGTAAGCCCGCAGCTGATGGCAAATGCTTCAGCTTCTCTACCTTCGTTGTCGGTCTTGTTGTGATGTTTGAGCCAGTTGGTGTTGAGGGTCTCCCAGAACGATTATTTCTGAACTGGGGTGATCGACCTGTATTTAGTCAAAAGTGGTAGCTAGTGTTGAGAAAAAGCTTTGGTAGGCTCTATCGCTCGGAGGGCGATAGAGACAACATATAAACTTGGTTAATCCCTTGGCGGTGAACTTGAGCCACATGACGTCAAGGTTGTTCGGTTCGAGTGTTTCCTCGCGGTGACATGAAAGGTCGCTTCGGACAAAAAGGCATATTCCGAACTTATATCTAAATCGGGTATGTAAGTCGTAACCAGGATAGAGGTAGTTCACTGTTGTTGTTGTAGAACATACTTGTGTTTCTGTAAGGGCTAATATGTGTGGTCTATTTGCTTGTAGATGTTGGTGTACCGAATTTATGTTTGTATTTAGGCCCCTTATGTTGCAGAAATCTATTCTAAATTGGTTCGGTATCTTTGCTGTCTGTGAAATGCGGAATGAAGGGCTCCCAGGGCCACCCAGCGCCCGGAGATCCGAATGGCCGGGGAGTTTACTTCCGGAATATTTTGATCCTGGAAGCACCATCATGTCCATATACTTCCTACTGTGGAACCCGGGACCACCAGCGCGGAAGCGGAACGTGATTTGGGAAACCCACTTAGCGCTTCCCAATTCTGGTGGGGTGATCTTTCACCGGACGATGCGAGTAGGCTTATGCATCTACCACCTAGGGCCGCTTCCACTCGAAGCATCGGCCTCAGACTCATTTCTTTGGCGGTCCCTAGTCTGACAGGGGTAAAAATGGGGTTTGTTGGATCACTGCCCAGTGATCAGCTCCAGACTTTGTACTTTGGTGTTCTCCAGCCTGGAGGAGGACGATGGGATTTGATGGGCCACATCCCGTGGCAACTCGGAATGGTAGGGGCGTCACTCCCCGTAATCACCGGTTTGACGTTCCTGCCAGCCAATACAATGCAGCCCCTCTTGTCACAAACT
>JAEQML010075767.1:0-13683 GCA_016904865.1 Pissodes strobi
ATTTACAAAAGGCAAGGAAAGGTATTTTGTTGTATTATTTTTATTTTGTTTATTATTATTTTTGTATTCTATTGAATTGTAAAATTTGTTTATTCTTTGTTTGAAGATTTTATTTATTAATTTCGGTGGATAATTATTGCTTACGAGTGCTTGTTTTGCTTTATTTATGGCATTCTTACGGAATTCAGGGTCTGACAACTGGATAGCTCTATCTGCTAGACCTATAATTACCGATTTTTTTTGGCATGTGGGATGACTAGAATTATAGTTTAGATATCTGGAGGACCAGGTCTTTTTAGTATACCACTCTGTCCTTAGTGTCCCATCGATGTTATACAGAGTCGTATCTAGAAAATTAATTTTACTATTTTCCTCCGTTTCAATTGTAAATTGGAGGCAATTATGATAAGAATTAAATTTATTAAGAACCATATCAATTTTATTTTTAGGAATACAAGTAATACAGTCATCGACAAACCGATAAAAAAATGGTATATGAAAATCCAATTGGCCTAAAACGTTTTCTTCCAGGTCTTCCATGACAAGTTGTGCGGCGACACTTGATATTGATGCACCCATAGCTACACCTTCTATTTGTTTGTATAATTTGTCTTCAAATTGAAAATATGTAGAGTTTAATGTTAATTCACAAGCTTTTATAAATTCATTTTTTGGTATATCAGTAAATTTTTTTATTTCATCCCATTTTTTATTTATAATCTTTGTTGTGTGGGAGATTGGAACATTGGTATAAAGAGATACAACGTCTAAGGATATCAGTATATAGTCTTTTGGAATTTTTAATTTGCTGAGCTTTTCTTTAAAATGAAATGAATCTTTTATGTAATAGTTATTTTTATATACAATGTTACTTAAGATGTTTTTTAAAAATTTGGATAAACCATTAAAAGGTGATTGGATACACGATACTATGGGTCGTAGAGGAACGTTTTCCTTATGGAGTTTTGGAAGTCCATATATTTTTGGTGCCACAGCGTTTCTAATTTGTAATTTTTTTGCTATTTCTGGGGGTATGTAAGACTTTTTATCCCAACTATTCAGAAGTTCATTATTAATTTTTTGGTTTTGATTTGTCGGATCTTGTTTAATTTGTTTGTAAGTTTTTTTATCAGCAAGAAGATCATTCATTTTTTTGTTATAATCTTGAGAGTTCATAATAACGGTTTTATTTGTTTTATCAGCCCTTAAAACATGCAAATCTGGATTATCTTTTAAAAAAATTTTTGTTTTATTTAAGTCTTTAAGTTGATTTTTATTTTGAGAGTTTCTATTTTTTATTTTATTTTTAAAATTGGTTAATACATTACAACATTTAGTTCTAATTTCCTCTTTCTTGTCATTCTGTAAATGAGCTATACCCACTTCAATGTTGGCTAGTATGTTATTAGTTGGTAAAAACTTTTCATTGTTTATTTGAAGAGCAAAATTGGGGCCCAAACCTAGAATTTGTTTCGCATAGTCTGGAATTTCCTTGTTGGTCAAATTTTCAACCCAAGACTCAATGTTTAATTTATTTTTGTTGTTTTCCTTATTTTGTTTTAAATTTAGTTTTTTTATTTTATTTTTATTCCGTTGTTTTATTTGGTTAAAGAAATATTCTGTTTTAGTTTTAATTTGTTTTTTAAATTGTTCGAAATGATCAAAAGTAAGTTTGTTGTTTATTAAATTAATAATTTTGGTATAATTGTTTTGAAGTAATTTAAGTGATAGTGAAGAACTCAAACTAAGTTGAGCCGTTTTCTTGCTAATATAGCTTCGAAATATGCAGGTTTAGCACACGTCCAACAAGTCAAATGCGACAGCCTCGCGGCTTTGTCGCTGACTGAAGGCGTTTTGTGCAATGAGCGATCTTGCGACCTACTCACCTACAAACTCGATCCAACATACATTGAAAAATGAAGTATTATTGTGGCTTTCCCACAACTGAAAAGACAAGCAGAAGACGAATAAGCAAACCAGTATCAACTTGTTTTAAAAATGGGCACAACTATTAAGGTTTATTAGCCAAACACAAAGCTTATATGCAAAGGTTCAGTCTTTGGCCTGATTTGGGCTTTGGGAAAGCCACAATAATACTTCATTTTTTAATTTAAGTGATGTTGTACTTTCAGTAATGCAAAGGTTGAGGATATCTTTTTGAAATTTTGCTAAAATTTGATTTTCAAATTTACGTTCAAGGCTAACATTAGTAAATTTAATATGTGATGTTTTAAAATTTAAAAAAGTAGGTTTCAGATCTTCGGTTTTACATCTTAATAAAAATATTCTTCTATTTTTCTGTTTCGCAATTTTCCTAGAGATGTTTTCAAATTCCTTTAGTTTCCTGACAACATCACTTCCGTAAATGTTTTCAAGATAACTGTAAGGCAGCATATCTTCGCCCATGCTGTATATGTTTTTTTGAAGAGGATTTCTTAGACCTTATTCTTATATATTTTTGTCGCAATTTTCTTGGCTTTAGGTCAAGGGATAAAAACGTTGTTTATTTTTGATCAGGCATTTATTATAATTGTGACGTTTCGATCATTTTTTTGATCATCATCGGACTAAAATTTAAAACATTTCCTTTTTTATATAAATACTACACAAGTCAAAACAGTAAAAAGACTTACCTTGAACGTTTCTTTGAAACACACATAATATTTAAAAAAGCATATACATAAACACATCAATGTATATAACATTACCACGACTTAATACACACAGGTTTAAAACTAACACAACGAATATATTTTTGGTACTAGGTTCACTTTAAAGTATAGCAGCGTATATTCTGTTAAGCTGGCAAATATTTTTTTTGTCATTGATTGCATTCTTGTTTTTATGAATCTGCACCATTTCAAGGAATTCCCGTTTTTTATTATTTTGCTCGGTACATAATATTTTGGTTTGTTCAAAGTTAAAGTTATGCTTTTTATTTCTTTCATGTTTAGTTAATGCGGTTTCATTTTTTTTTATCATATTTATGTCCCTTAATACGGTTTTCCAAATATTGTGTTGTTTGTCCTATATAGACCCCATCACAATTTTGGCATGGAATTTGGTATACAATATTGCTTTTTTTAAGTTTGGGAGTTTTTGATTTTAATTTTGAGAAGTTTTGTGATAATAAATTATGAGCTTTATGGCAAACCGTAATATTATGTTTTTTAAAAATATTGTTAAAATTTTGTGATAGACCATTTACAAAAGGCAAGGAAAGGTATTTTGTTGTATTATTTTTATTTTGTTTATTATTATTTTTGTATTCTATTGAATTGTAAAATTTGTTTATTCTTTGTTTGAAGATTTTATTTATTAATTTCGGTGGATAATTATTGCTTACGAGTGCTTGTTTTGCTTTATTTATGGCATTCTTACGGACCTAAAGCCAAGAAAATTGCGACAAAAATATATAAGAATAAGGTCTAAGAAATCCTCTTCAAAAAAAAAAAAATATATATATATATATATATATATATATATATATATATATATATATATCTCAAACTCAAACTACCCAAATCTATTAAAATTGTTTATGATGGATTGGAACCGGTTCAAATGACTAAAATAAGTTCAAACTAAAATTATTTTAATCATTTCAACCGGTTCCGATACGTTTTAATCAATTTTAATAGATTTCGTTAGTTTGAGTTAACCGTCGATTCAACTTTCCATTAGATTCACTTACTCCCACCTTATTTTAATCATTTAAAGCGGCTCCGATACGTTATAATCAATTTTAATAGATTTGGTTAGTTTGAGTCAGTCGTCGATTCAACTTTCGGTTAGTTTCACTTATTCTCAACATGTTATAGTCATTTGCAGCAGTTCTGATCCGTTGTAATGAATTTTAATAGATTTGGTCAGTTTGGGTTAGTCGTCGATTCAACTTTCGGTTAGTGTCACTTAGTCTCAACTTATTTTAGTCATTTGAATCGGTTCCGATATGTTATACTCAGTTTTAATAGAGTTGATTAGTTTCCGTTAGTCGTCCAATCAAGTTTCGGTAAGTTTCAGTTAGTATCAACTGATTTTAGTCATTTGAACCGGTTACGATACGTTATAATCAATTTTAATAGATTTGGTTAGTTTTGGTTAAACGTCGAATCAAGTTCCGGTTAGTTTCACCTAGTTTTAACTTATCTTAGTCATTTGAACCGGTTCCGATATGTTATAATAAATTTTAATGGATTTGGTTAGTTTGGGTTAGTCTGGACGACTAACCCAAACTAACCAAATCCATTAAAATCAACGATACGAAAACTCCGTAACGCGAGTCGAAAACATAAACCATGTCGTGTCGTGGCCTTGAAAAATCACTCTCATGGAACCCAAGAAGTATAGTAAAAATAAGGTTCCGAAGTATTATATTATTATATAGTTTTAAATAAATTTTAGGTAATTCCATTATTATTGCTATCTTTGAAACGGTCAAAGCTACAAAGTTGATTAAACTAGGAAAAAGTTGCCATTATTGATGCCTTTTCAAGAACGAATTGCAATGTTGTTAAATTCTTGTTAGATTCTGAGATAGCAACCTAAAAATGACACCCTGTATAGCAATTTTTTTTCAATTTCCTCCTATGAAAATATTTTTACAACTTTGCTCAGTTTCTCTTGATTTTTTACCCGGCCGACAGTCAGTAGTTCTGTCGGTACGAGTCCATAAAGTGTGGCAAACTTATTTGGAACAGCGACGTCTGAGAAGCAAAGAGAGGAAAAATGACTTGCAGCCAATCGCCTTGATGCACTTTGTCACGAGGACGAGGGGAACTTGACGCACTTGTTGCCGGATGTATCGGGCAAATAGATATAAATGTCGCAAATTTGTTTAAATTGATAATGCGTAAAATAGATTATGAATTAAAGTTGAAGTAATAGTAAAGTTCCAGTTTGGATATTACTTTTTATTTTCAATGAGTTAATGAGTATATTAAATTATGTGTTTATCTAAATAATAGGTATAAATATTAGTTCTCAAAAAACTACTCGACAACATCGCCAATTTTTTGCCCGCATTCTTTCCGCTGTTCCAGTTATACTTGCCACACTTTACAATCTCCTGAATACATCTCTGGTAAACGCCTGCCTAACTGAAACCACGCGAATCGATCGGACACTTACGCAGCGCATCGCTCATCTCCAGTTATCACGTGATATAAAAGAATGTGGCTGAATTACATCAAAGGATTTACTGCTGAGTGAACTTACTAGTTTGTTTATACTATGACAAAAGCTTTTCTCGGCATGAAATACTGCTGCGGAAATTTTAAGTCTACGGTTTTGGGGGACATCCTGGTTTAGGTCATATCTAACTGATAGGCGTGAAGGTAATACATCAGAGGGTTTAAACATCACTTCGGGATTGCTCCATGGATTTGCTGTATGTGAACGATCTTTCGCTTAGTATTAGAGGTGACAGAGGCATCATAAGAATCCCACGATACTTGAAAATATTATGAACGATGATCTAATTAGAATTAAGGAATGGTGTAACTGTAATCAATTGCCATTTAATGTATCAAAGACTAATATTTTAAATTTTATGTGCCTATGATTTAAATAATGTTTTTTTTTGGATAACGATAAGATTACCAACTTATGTAACAATAAGTTTTTTTGGTTGGCTTATTGACAATAAACTTATATTTCACATACACGTGTAGCATCTTTATAGTAAATTATCATCCTGGTGCTATGCCAGAAGGGCTACTAACCACGAATTGGATATGTCAGTGGCTAGAAATGCATATGTTGCACTAATTGAATCCCACTTAAGGTACGGGATTTGTTTCTGAGGATGTTTTTTGCATTATTCAATTCTGTGTTTGTACTTCAAAAACGTATATTAGAACAATTAGATCAGGATTCCTTCTATCTTTGTGTTGTGCTGGGGCCTGTATACCCGATGCACATGAAGTACTCTTCTAACATTCACACCCCTTCTTTGGTCAATACCAGAAATTATTTTACCATTAATCTCCCAATTCCTCCTTCTCTGCATTAACTAAAAGTTCACTTATTTAAAACAATAAGAAACTATTTAGTCATCTTCCGCTTGCAATACGAAAATAAAAAATATATATGGTTTTAAGCGCAGGTTCAAGAACTTGCTGGTTGCAAGGATTTTTTTACCGTGTGGAGGGTGGAGGGGTATTTTCTGGCCACTTTGTCTTAGTTTGTGTATTGTATTGATGCTTAAACACAACTCATCTTATTTTTATGTGATTTTTAAATTAATGTATTTTAACTGTTTTTGATGGCCTATGTGCATTAGGGTGTGGGTATATATAGTGTAACAACTATCTCTATTTTGTCTATTATATTCTACGTTTTACTTTTTTACACTTTAATGTCTGCTTTTTGTAATTAATGACCCATTTTAGGTTTAATTTACTGAATACTTTTAATAATGATTTATTTAGCTGGTAGGTTTTTGTTGCAGTTTTGTCAATGATATTTTATATACCTCTGACAATAAAGCTTATTTGAGTTGAGTTGAGTATTAATTTTAATTTTTGAATTCTGTCACGAGCCGTTTTGTCTAGCGTATATCGATGCGAAAAGCCCCCGTATATAATCTGGCTTCGGAGTACTCTCGAGCGAGAAATTTAAATAAATCCGTGCCGCTCAACAATTTGATTTCGACCCAATTGAATTTAGCGCGTGAACTTAAAATCGATGTCCTTCTAATATTTTCGTAGTACGCACTGGTTTCGGAATGGCTATCAAGTTTCAAGTAATTATCCGTGAATAACTAGGGTTTAATTCCCTTACATGAATTATTGAGAGGAACATGTGATTAGCCACGCTGGATATTCATTGGTGGAGCGAGTCTCCGAGCCTGCTCCGTGATTTGTCGGTTTACTGGCGCGACTCTCTCTCTACCACCTTTGTGAGTCAAGCAGTTATATTGGACGCCGCGCCGGTTGGAACTAATTTTGATTTTTACCTGTTAATGGGGATTTTTCGACCGGGTCATTTTAACAGTTTCAGTCTTTAGTTGTGTCATATCTTTTCTTAAGTGTTGGTGTCTGAAACTGCCCTTTGTGGGATTTGAGTGTTGCTTTTTGCAAGAAGCCCACTTGCCCATCTGAAAGCCGTCTAGCGTTAAGCAACTGGCTACCCCTACACAGGGTGGTTGGGTCTACTGCTACCGTTGGATTTACTTCTACCGCGAGGTCTATTGCTACTGTTGATCTATTCCACAGTCGGATCCATTGTTACCGTCGGATTGTTTATGGTTATCGACTAGCCTCGTTAGCGACAGAGTGTTCCTTGGCTACGCCTGTCTAGCGGTACTACCTATATAGAGCCTTGCAGATCTTCGCATGTCAAGGAAGTCTTCTTCCTACCGTGAGCAGTTCTTCCTGGAAGCTGCTTGAGGAGTTACTCATCGGCCAAGTGAGCAATTTCCATTTTATTATTTTTTTCATCCATATATTTTGCGGCAAATTTGCGTAAATAACTACGATCTGTAATTATATTTTTTTTCGACTTTGTTTTCGAATAAAGAATAAGTAAATAACTTACGTTCTCTAATTATATTTTTTTTGCTTTGTTTTCGAACAAAGAATAACTTTTTAACCTTTTTCTCCTTAATTAAGGAAACATTTCATTAAAATTTTGTTTTGAATGAACTTTGAATTTTTGGCCAATTTTGACGTGCCTAAATTGCTTGATTTTATTTAATCAAAATTCTGAAATTCAGATAGATCCGTCGATCTAGAATAAATCAGATTCTGGATCGAATTTTTTTTTGAACTTTTAATTGACTGACGCAATAACGTTGTAGGTCGAACTAGTTTAGGTATTATTCTCAATTTTCACGATTTCTGGCTTACGTTGGATACCTAACCGTAGATCAGATAACTACTAGTATTGTTACAGCCTAGTAGACTTTATTTCAATTGTTTTATTGCGGCCTTTGATGTTTTCTTTACTCGAACAGATTGTATATTAACTTTGTCCTACTGGTAACTTGACCGTGGAGTAAATTGCCATACGTTAAGGTCTGTAATTAATTGGTCGCTATACTAACGCCAGGTCTAACTAGTTTTTATTTAATTTTGCGGCAGTTATAATAAATAGCGAATTTTTGGTTTTTGAATTTTTAGTATTCATTTATTATGTCGCGAAGCTTAAGCTAAAACGAGTTCCATATTTCAACTTTGGTGTAATTCTCGCTTGTGCTGTCTGAAAGCCCGTGGCACCTTAAATATATCAACCCGCACCCTACTCTCCAGCATTTGAGCTAGGGCCTAATTTATACGCTCAGCGACAGCTCGTTTTAGCCTATGCATTGACATACTTTATTTCATTCAATATCTAATTATCCTTCGCATCTCTGCCATCCCTCATTACACTTTGTAGTATACAACTTTTTCCCAATCGGTACAATTTTTAAAGAAGTTATCTAAAAACATGGTGATTCAGCCGACCCTGGCTAGCCGCTCGAGCTCATGCATCGCCTTGATGCGTCATTACAATTTTGTACCGGTCGGTGACAAGCAAGAATCCGTAAATCGGTTCTTTCTTTTGGTTTTAAGAAGAAAAATGCCTAGAAATCGTATTTCTAGTATAGTGAAGTGTTAGTGATACGTCTTGCTCGCAAAGGAGGCGAAAAAAGGGGGCAATATGCATCGGGAGAAGCGAATCAGGGGGTGAGTCCATATAAGATTATATGCCAAATTTTCAAATATACATAAATACCTTGTTATCTTAAATATATAAAAACAGAATCTCTTGTATAAAAGCAAACTAAATGTGTAGAATACTAAACTGAGTATTATGAATAAATATGACACTTGTAACCCTTATTTTTTTACTTAATAAAATTGAAATGGAAAATACTCTCAAACTTCTAAAACTAACTATACTTATTAGAATAAAATAGAGTGCGAACGGGTTACAGTCAAAAATGCGAATGAAGCAGTAAACAAAAATTAAATGTGCTCACTGCGATTTGAATTATACTAACAAACTGTTATTTATATACGAGGGCATGACAAAACATTGTTTCATTTATTTGTCGTCTTTGCACAATTACACAGAATCAAACAATATATTCAGAATTGAAATATATTATATCGAAATGAATATAAGTAATAAGCAACAGTTAACGATACGAGCTATTCGAACCGTTCTCTAGTAATCTCGTCTAATCGATACATCCTACCAAAGAAATATACTATTCAATCACAAAAAGTGTTTACATAACACTATCAAAAGGAGGAAATATATACCGGTCGGCCTGCACATTTATTAATGTTTTACGTAGAATAAAACGTTTATACCATATAAAGGAATATAAAAATAGAAACAAATGGTTATAATGCCTTCGTATCATTCGTTTTTCGATATTTGATCCCCGTATGGGGCACATATGGGACCATAAACTACAATTCGATTCGATGCAAATATTGCAAAACAAAAAACAAAGTTATATTTAATTATGATCCACTGACTCATACTGCAGATCTATATGAAAATTTAAGAGTATGGCAGTTACATAAGGTATTAAAATTTGAACAGAATAAACTTATTTACAGGATATAAATAAAACTCAAAATTAAAATATTATCATAATATTTTCAAAGGATATTCATAGCCACAATACTAGAGAGTTTATAGGAAATCATACTGTTATTATTACTAAAATGCAATTATCCTCAATACCAGTGTTCAAAAACACTGTCTAGAGGAATAAGGACTATGTATATTGTAATTATTGCTATTACTGTATTAACAAATACTTTTCAAAAAAATAAAAATAAAATAAAAAATTAAAATTTTGAGTAAGTCGAAGAGTGTCCTTTTCTTACGAAATTAACCGCTAAAACTAGCCACAAAGGCAAGCTGACGCATAATTTACGAGCGACTAAATCCCAAGTTGGGTATTATTATAGCATGCATGGCCCTCCGTTGGCTTTGCTCGCAACGGAGGCTCAATCAACAAGAACTAAAAGTGCTAACCAAAACTAACCCAAAATTAAGGGTAAAAGGTGGAAATTTATCGTTCGGCTTTGTCGAAGCAATGTAATACCGGAACGCATTATTTTTAAATAATTCGTGTTGACATGTGAGGGAAAAAATTGGAGTAAACATTGCTTGCAGGAGATGTTAATAACTAATAATAATACCTATTTACAAATTCGCATTTGCAGATGCGAATAACTTTAACTAAAATTGGCCTTCACATTTGCAGATGTGAAGGGCCCCCAACAGCCTCCACCCCAGTAGGTATATTATGTAAAAGTAGTTAGAGGCACACTATATCCCTACATTTGCCGATGTAAAGGATATATGTACTGACAAAAATAAAACGGTATAGTGCTATGTATTTGCAGATACAAAAACAAATAACCACCATACTATTGCAACCCTCTTACATAAAATCATTGCATTGGAGGTAGCGAATTATTACACTCTTGGTTTCTATTCAAAACAGAAATTACAGTATTTGAAGATACTGTAAATATGCTAAAAAATCGTTGCATTTGCAGATGCAATCGAAAGCATAACCAGGGTTAAGCAGCAAGCAAAAAGGTGAATAGTTCGTTGTATTAGCAGATACAATCGATCGTACCCACTGTCTGCAATTGCAGTTGCAGATAGTGAACATATTCATGAACCTATTTTTCTGTTCAAAAACAGAAATTGCAGCATTTGCAGATGCTGTAAATAGGCTAACAGGTCGTTGCATTTGCAGATGCAATCGATATCATAAGTAGCAATACCAAGGAAAATCTTTTGCATTTGCAAATGCATTAGAAGATCCTCTCACGCTAGCTAAGGAAATAACTTAACCAAATCAAGACTATCAAGACTTACCAACATCAGAAGCACCAGATGGTCCTGAACAAAGTAACGACCACCTAGCTGTGTAGGTGTAGGATAAAAAAAAACCGACGAAATGACACCTGCGAGGCCAGAACTACATACTCAGATAGTTTAGACGGGACAATTACTTATTAAAAGGACTAAAGATAACAAAAAAAAAAAAAAAGAAAAAAAACAGTATGATAGAGAAGTATCCACCAGCTGCTAACTGCAATGTCCTCAGACCATCAAAATTAAATCTCGAAGATAGTACTAAATCCTGCCAAGACAACTACTGTATCAATTACAGAAACAACTATAGTCCGTGGGATTAGTGCCTTAGCCCTCCCTTTCAATAATTTAATTAGCCAACCGTCTGAACTAGAATTATGCGTTCAAAATTAGCAGAGAAAAAAGGTAAACAGTTCAATAGTAGAGTGGGTACAGGATTATAAAATCCCTTTCAATAGGACACCACTCCGGTTAGCAAAGTAGAAGACTACATAGGACGGCAAAAAATTTAATTTCAAAATACGCATTCTTGGGGAAAACTGATCTCTTAAAGATGCATGTTTCCTTATCCCTATGCACAGTAGTCAAAAAAAAGTTGTTAAGATTCGTTTTTTGCAACGTACTATACCAATTTAATTGTGTTTCATTTGGTTTATGTACAGCTCCATATCTTTTAACAAAACTGAAACCAGTTGTAAGATATGTAAAATTAAAGGGTATAAAAACTGTACTCTACTTAGACAATTGGCTAGTTACTGGTAATTCAAAAGAGAATTGCTTAAAAGTATAAATAAAATTACATAAACATTACAAGATTTAGGTTTTATATAAAAAAAGCGTAGTTATTCCCCCTCAACCATGCTCACTTTTGGGGTTTATACAAGAGAAAAGGGACCTACTGGCAGAACAGTCTATTATCTTTACCCTGAAAAATACGTACCCACACCTCCTTGCGGAGAGAAACAACCATTGTGGAAGAAAATTTCTCTGGCTGTAGGGAAATTACGAAGTTTCCTGAGAAATTAAACTGATTATTTTTTATTGCAAACTATAGAACCGTAAAAAAAAATAAAATTAAAAAAAAAAAAAAAAAAAAAAAAAGATCGATACGTATTTTTTTATTTCCGCTAAAGATGAATATTACAAGAGCTATACCACTTTTTAGTTTTGTATATATAGATATATTATGCATGGTGTGACGTAACAATTCATGTGTATTATGACGTCATAAGCACATCTCAAGGCGTTGTATCTGCCTCATTTTTCTCATTTTTCGGCTTAGGGTAAAAAGAAAAAACATATGTTTACTTATTTTTCATGGGCTATCGAAATAAGGAGTAATAATAAAAAAAAAAAAAAAATGATGAAACTTCCTCATTGTCAGGAGAGCTATTCTATAACAAAGCGTACCTAATGAAGCGATAAAAGTGATTATTTCTTCATTGACAGATAGCGCCCTCAAACAATACGGAAATACTTACAATAAATAGGGAATTTCTGTTTTTCTAAGCGCCAACAAATATATAATAAAACCGTAAACTTATTCTTGAGCTCCTAAATATTCAATTGTCTTCGGAGTCATCCTACTCAAACAAAAGACGAAGCGGTTATAAAAAGTTTTCTCAATGGAACATTTAACATAAGATCCCCAAAATCAAAATACTCAATTACTTGGGATTCCTACCCAGTTCTACAGCGCTTAAAGAGCATGTACCCTCACGAATTCTTAAATCTACAAATCTAACTTTAAAGCTAGTAACACTCTTAATACTAATAACGGCACACAAATCACGGACAATCCGGAAGTAAAAATAGACAATATTTTTAAATATGAATACATAATTGAAATCAGATTCCCGGATAAAATAAAAGCAAATGGCTTAAACAGGCTTCAACCTAGTTTGATATTACCTTATTTTATTAATCAACCTGAACTATGTATAGTCACACTATTAGAGACTTACATAGAACGCATAAAAGGAAAAAGGGTGCTACCAGTCAATAAAAGGTGAATAGTTCGTTGTATTAGCAGATACAATCGATCGTACCCTCCACTGTCTGCAATTGCAGTTGCAGCTAGTGAAGATACGTATTTTTTTGTTCAAAAACAGAAATTACGGCATTCACAGATACTGTAAATATGCTAATAGATCGTTGCATTTCTAGATGCAATCGATACCACAAGTAGCAAAACCAAACAAAATGTAATACTCACTCACAAAAAGCCCTATCACCCAGACAACAGTCAAACCATTAGCAGATGGGTCAAGTACTAAAAGCCAGCAGTATAAACACGGAAATCTTTGGGGCACACAGCACGCGACCCGGGGCAACTTCAGCAGCTCAAAGAATGGGAGTTACATTACAAACCATTCAGAAGACAGCTGGCTCGACAGAAAAATCAAAAGTATTCTCGAAATTCTATAAAAAACGTGGCGTGGGTAATCCCACTGGATTGGCATCTTGTTTATTGAACCATAAACTCTAAGGAATCATATAAATATTAAGCTACAATTATAACTTACTTACCAACTTGTTATCATATTACATAAGAATATTGGTATAGTATTAAAAATAAGTTAAAGGTTAATATCAGTTAAGCGTTAAACATGATATATGTACCTTCATGATGTGTGTTATTAAATCTAATGGTTATAAATTTGAATTTTAGTTTATAAAAAGGGCCTTACAAATCTAGGACTACAGAAAACTCGCAGTTTTCAGTTAATGTAGATTACATCGCAAATACTTTAAACATCTACAAAGTGTAATGAGGGATGGCGGAGATGCGAAGGATAATTACAAGATCAATCGACTTACCTGTAAGGAAGATCGATCGGAATT
>JAEQML010075768.1:0-13682 GCA_016904865.1 Pissodes strobi
TCAAAATTTTTTCTTATACTGCGTATATTAAAGTGAATGATATTTAACATTTTTGAAACAACATCAATTTGTTTGCTTACATAATCACAGTCCATTCTTTGTTGATCTGCATGGTCCAAGGCCTCCAACTCGCGTAGTATTTCTACCTCTTGTGCATTATTTGCCATAGTCTCCATCATAGTCAATTTTATTTTTCAAAATCTTAATTTGATGTACGAAAGACGGACAGGTCCTGTCATTTGCGGTATGGTTTATGCTGTGCTCCAGTTTAAACTTTGTGTTTGCATTTATGCAATTAATGCATTTTTTTTGTTTCTTTGGGCACTCCTTAATTCCGTGTTCCCCCGAACAAAACTCACAATGAACGTCATTTGAACATTCAGTATTTTTGTGGAAAAAATCCTGGCATTTAAAACATCTGAGAACATTTATCTCTTCATATCTCACTTCTAATAGAAACATCTTCACCCTTTTGACGGCGACTTCTAAGTTCAACAGAAAGCTCCTTTTTCATATCTCTCTGCTTATTGGTTAGATCGTGACCTATAAAGACTTTTTTACCTTTTAGTTTATATCCATTACTCAACAACATCTGGATATCATAAGTAGATGGTAGTTTAACCTTCATGGCACGAACTTGATTTTTATTTGGTTTTCCCACTCTTACAACATTCACAATTTCGGGGGGAGTATCGGTCAATATATTTATGATGTTATTCGCCTCATTTATAACTTTTCCCTTAGGTACATTGGACAGTATGATGTTGCTAGAACGAGCCTGGCGTTCCTGTATTTCCATTAGAAAATTCTGTTCATTAGAAGTAGAGACTGTAGAGAATGGGCCATTTGCATTGTTAACATTAAGAGATTCTACTTCTGAACGAAGTTCTTCAAAAGCTTTAAGCAAAAGAGGTACCTGTTGGAGTCCCTTCTGACAATCTTTGCAGTTTAATTTCATCACCTTAATCTCAGATGCATTAAGGCCTGAGCATGGCTTTTTATGAAAAATCCTATTACAGTTATCACAATAAACACTTTCACCGTTTGGAACATCAGTTCTGCACTCACTACAAATATAAGCCATTTTGTGGTTGGGTTTGTTTACGATTGATTTTTGCCCTTTGCAGAATAATGAAGGCGCAAATACAGCAAATTATAACTTGGCAGGACTACAAATAGCCCAGATTTTAGTTTTCAGCAGAACACTAAATTAGTTAATATTATTACTTTCTATGTATCTATTAATTGTAATAAACTTTACCTTTTCATGATAATACAACGTGTTTAAGAAAATCCATCACCGCAATTACCCTTAAAAAGCGGAAAAAATAAAGCAAATAAAACACTAAAAGCTTTCATGTGTTGCCTTGGTCACACCAGTTGTGACAAACGCAATCTAATAAATGGATGTTTCGGTCATAATGATTGACGCGGATTGAAAGGATCGATCAAGTTTCGACAATTTTGACCAACTTAGCAGGAAATGTGTTAAGTAAACCCTCAAGTGAGTTAACATTGTTGTTACAAGCATGTTTTCGCAGCCAAATTAAAATTCAAGCTCCTGAAGCCCACTAAATACTAAATATTTACTTTTGTTTAAGACAAGCATATGTGATACTCCCTTCCCTCTTTCCGAAGGACAAAGAGATAAAAGAATACCTTTACAATTTGCAGCGAGACATAGATGCAAATTACTGGATTTTACTCGTACTAAAATTAATATATAACAGTATCATTCCTAGTTAATATTTAAACACCTCTCATTTTAAAATGGAGGAGGAAAATTAATCTAATAGTTAAATAGCAGAATATTAAATAAACAATTTATTGGCAGAATGGTAAATTAAATTTTTAACAATCACATATTATGACCGTTACAGTACCTGGAGCCTCTAAAAAAGATGATGTTTCCATTTAATTTTGTACCAAATTTACCTAGTTAAATTAACTAAATACTTATTAATTTGATAATGTTATACGATAGAAATAAATTAATTATGTAAAATTATTAAAAATAATTTACTATTTGCGTTTAAAATTGTGAATCCAATGATCGTCTGGCTCACAATATTTAATAATGAAAACGTATTCAATCACATGGGTATGTGCCTATTTTGATTAGCCTTTGACAACGTATCCTCGCTTCCTCTTGACAGTAGTTACATATTATGCATGATTAATTTTGTACCATGCTTAGATTTCATTGCTCATAATCCACAAAAGAAAATATCGATCGTTATCCTTTGTACCAAATTTTCTTAAGACGTTTTTAAATTATAACCTTTTTAATTGAAAGGTCTTAAGAAGATGGAGCACATAAAGGAATAACCTGGCCATAAATTACATAAGGTTTTCAGGGCCGATATAGCCGGTACATTTTTTGAACAAGTTAAGCGAATTATAAGAGATTTATGAACACGGAAAAAAAGGTTATAATCCTGTAAAATTTGGAAGTATAAATTTGCTTCACCTGATAGTATATAAAGCTGTCAAACACAAAATGAGGCGTGCATGGATATTAATAATCATACCTCAAGAATGATAAACTAATATGAAAGGATGGCGCCTTCCCATTTAAACACATGTTCACTTTTTTCTGCCCCGTGCCCCGCGGCTCTCTCACCCTCATTGGCGTTTTTGCTGCGCGCGAATGGCTATCATTTTCACCATTGCTTGCATTGCAATTTCCATGTTTTGGTTCTGTTTTTAGTTCTTTACTCATATTTTCAAATATCTTAGAACTATTGGTAGTTGTGTTTTAGTGCTCTGAACATTGAGAAACTTGAAATGTATTATATTTTCCTTTGATCCTAAAGAAAATCCTATAAATTGAGGATTAAAGCAGGGACCAGAGTGCCTGTTTTGTATGAATATTTTTCAGTGTAGTTTTCATTGACTTTTTATTAAATAAGGTAGGAAGAACTTTAAATTATGTTTAAATGTAAGCAAGTCTGGGAAGAATAATAATATTTTACTTAATATTATAGAGAAATTGTCAAACTGAGGGTTTTATTACACAGTGTATCACTTATTGGCTATTTAGGTTTTAAACAATATTTTTAAAATAGTAGGTATGTTTACGAACATACACTGGAAAGTAATTCTTATTTATAGATTGTTTAGTTCCTTAGATTGTGATCTTGCTTATCACGTTAGAATATCATAAATATATTATGTCATACAGCAATCGCTACACTTACTACACTATGGAAAAGCCAGTCTCGAATCATATATTAAGGATTTTTCATTCAGTAGCCCTCAATGTTATTAGCATTATGAGTTCACTTACTAGTAAATACACACAAGTTATAGAACTAAGGCTTTCTTAATTCAATTTTATTTTCCATAATTTGTGAATAGATTGTCGAACTCTGAATGCCACAAGAAAATTACTATTTTGAATATCAGTAAACATGTACATAGATACAAATATACTTGTTTGTAGAATAAAAGGATTTTTTAACTACTTAATGTTCAACTTTTCTCTTTGGATATGATATTTTAGTTAGCTACAAATAATATTGTCGCGAGTAATCGTGATGACAGTTCTTTTAACTTTTTCTTAATGCCTCCACCGGTCTGTCATCATACGTTTGAATCGCGATGCCACGCCCTATTCAGCGTGCAGGGGTGTAACTCTGATGGTAATACTGGATTCTTTACGTAAGGTGAGAAGCGAAGATAAAGAAAGCACTTAAAAACAATAAAGTATATTAAGTAAACTTAATGAGAAAAGATTAACAATGTATATTGGTCAAAGACCCAACGATAGAGTTTTTAACAGCGTTTACTGGTCAGAAACTTAATGAGACTAGCCTATACCCAATTAAGGTGCGCATGCTTTCTCGACTTGAGGTATGTTTGATGAATTGTTTATAGGTCTTTTTGGTCACTGCTTTGTAAATATAGTTTATCTTATGTTGCGTTGCGTTTTATTTAATGTTAAGGTATTTAAGAGCACTTGGACACTACACTTTGAACTACTTGACAGACTACTTAGAAACTTCACTCGAAGAACCTTGACAGACTCGACTTTTCTACTGTGGTTAATGAAACCCCTAGTCTTAGCAGTCGATGTGGCTAACCAAGAACTAAGTTTGGGGTAGGAAAAGGATTAGAACTTTAGCAATCATGTGACTAACCAAAGAGCGGATTGAACCAAAAGCAGTCATGTGACTAACTCTGGAGCTGGCTTGGGTGAGACCAAAAGTCTGACGAACTGAAGGTTTGCCAGTGTATTTATATTAGAGAAATTGCTGATCATTGCATGCTTAAGGTTCATAATCGCTCCCGTTGACTGCTCGCGTTGTTTATAGTTTGCTTTTAATGTTTATTAAATAATTTCAAGTTCAAACTTGGGACAGGGTGATAATTAGTTAGTAGCTTTATGAATTATTATATTTGACAATATAATAGGTATATATGAATCGTTTATTTCGGAAAGGTACTAACTAATATGTTAGTTTATACTATGCTAATATTTAGTGCCTTTCGAGAAATTAATATAATCAATGCCTTAATTTTATATGATAACCTCTTAAGATTCCTTTTCCAGAAGCCTCCTAGATGCTTGGTCCCTTACTTGCGATACCATCATGCTAAATATAGAATGATTTGCAGTCTTACAGTTGTGCATACCAAAAATATTAACTGTTAGCTGTGTTAAACAAAAGAAGTCGTGATCTGCAAATTCTTGTAAGTGTACATTTTGCATGTAGGCGAATTGTATTATTGCCAATTCATCACGATTTTGCACTCATCGTTAGATTTCTTTAGTAAAACTATTTTGCTCTTCTTTTATGTACAGCTAGTTCGGAGGTTCCTACTCTTTTAAATGCATCTCCAAGAGAAGGATTTTTTATTTGAAGATCTAGATATCCACACTTACAGCAAATGTCCCCTTGTGGACGACCAAAATGTAAATTAAAGTTCTCATGAAAATGTTTTACAAAGTAAGAATATTGAATGTTCGATGATGTATATTTTCCCTTGAGGAAATCAAAAATAAGTTTTCATATTGTTCGAGCAATAGGGAATGAAGCATGATCAAAAAAAATATATCAGAGTCAGTGGGCAAATATACTGTGAAAATAGTTAGTTTTTAGATCAATAAATGAAATCTATTTATATACTACATAATCTACAATGTCAGACATTTGCGAACCATGTCATTCGATAGTTAAGAAGGGCTCTTATGGTATTCGATGTCAGAAGTGCGCGCACTGGTTTCATGCCGTATGTATTGAGATGCCAATTGCCGTTTTGAATTACTATAACAAGGAACTTAAATCCACACAGGGGTGCAGATGGTTTTGCCAAGGGTGTATCGCGGGTATCGTTGATTCCCCCGTAGGCTCGCCTCCGCCGAATAACGATGCTCCTACATTGAAGGATGTTATGATGAAGCTCTTGTCCATGGAACAGAGGATCACCGATTTTCAGGCGAGGTATGAAAATCAAAGGAAGATAAATGAAGAGCTCCAGTCTGAAGTGTTGGCGTTGAAAATGCAAATCAATGATTTCATTACCAAGAATGATTCCAATCAATCGCCTGAAAGGCTTGATTATATCTCCGAACTGAGTGACCGTCAATCTCGCCAGTCTAACCTGATGGTTTTCGGATTATCGGAAACTAAATTCACCATTGCAGGGGAAGAACAGCGATCCTCCGACAAGCGTATTATAGGAGAAATAATACACTCTGCGGTTCCAGACCTGGATATTTCAACATTGAAAATTTTTCGAGTGGGGAAAGCCATACCTAACAGTGTCCGCCCCATTAAAGTTATTATGTCTTCTCCATCTGATGTGTCGAAGATAATTCGGCACTCGAGGGCAATTAGACAAAATCAGGATTTCTCTAATCTATCATTCAGCAATGACAGAACCCCCACCCAAGTTAAGGAGTATAAAGCTCTAAAAACCGAGCTTCAAATAAGGATGGATTCTGGAGAGCATAACTTGCGTATAAAATATATTCGTGGTGTTCCCAAAATCGTATCACTTAATTTAAACGCATAAACCTGTCTGACATGAACATAAAATCATCATCTACCTCCAGCAACAACACAATATGTTACTATCAAAACGCAAGAGGACTCAACACAAAAACCCACGGATTCTTCACATCAGCAAGTTCACATGAGTACCAGATTGTAGCAATAACTGAATCATGGCTCCACGAAGATGTTCTAAATGCGGAATTATTTGACGACTACTACATGGTTTTCCGAAGCGACCGCAAATTTCGGGAAATTAACGTCTCCCGAGGAGGTGGTGTGCTGTTGGCTGTTTCCAGGGAGTTTGAGGCGAGTCAACTTGACGTATCAGGCATCCAAGATCAAAACCCTATGGTTGATATAGTTGGCAGTAAGATTGTTGCTAAATTTAAATCACTATATGTGCTAGTTATATATATTCCCCCCAATCTCGCGGCATATGAATACCAGTATTTTTTTGATTCCCTAGAGACATTTCCTCTTTTTTTGGATAGTAATCTAGTAATTATGGGGGATTTCAACCTACCAAATTTCAATGTGGAAAACAGTTTTAATGATGCTAAAGTTCAGATCGCTCTAGACTTTGCTAATTTCTATAATCTAGTCCAATATAATTATGTCCTTAATCTTAATGGTCGAACTCTCGACTTACTCTTTGCGAACGTTCCATGTCAGGCTGCGCGAAATCCGATGCCTTTTGTTCCCGAGGACGGCCATCATCCTGCGCTCGGCATAGACTTAAACATATCAATAAATAAATTGACACCTATTAAAGCCAAAAACACACAAACATGTTACAACTATCGCAAAGCTAACTTTCATAAATTATATAATCTATTGTCGGGTGCTGACTGGTCTCCTCTGGAAGATTATGCTTCGCCTGAGGGCGCCTGCAACTATTTTTACCAAACATTGTATTCGATTCTTGATAAATGTGTTCCCCAAACTATTAACCATAGTAGAGAGTATCCAGTTTGGTATAGCTCCGCTACCATAAAAACCATTAAATCTAAGGCACGAATTCGTAAAAAACTTAAAAAATCCAATTCTACCGAACTACTAAATCAGTTTCGTACTCTTAGAGCTAAAATAAAACGAGATATTGATGCTGATTATGGCGATTACACTGCCCGTTGCGAGGCGAGCATTGGCTCAGACCCTTCCCAGTTTTGGTCTTTTTCTCGGTCCAGACGGGGCCAACAAAGCATTCCAAACCTCGTCTACCTGAACGGTGTTGAATGCAGTGGGCCTCGGGGGGTTGTAGACGCATTTGCGTCATTTTTCAAAAGTGTATACACACCAAAGAAGGATGTCCCTTTTCAACCGCCCATCTATTCTAACAACGTACATCTATCTATAAAATCGCTCTCTGACTCTGATATTTTGAAGGCATTTTGCAAACTAAAGCCAAAAATGACTCAGGGTCCCGACAACGTGCCAGGCTTTTTGGCGCGTGACTGCAGGTTTGTCCTGCTTCAGCCTATCTCTTATATCCTCAATTTATGCCTAAAAAATGATCGGTTTCCGGACTGCTGGAAAACCGCGAAAATCTGTCCAATATTTAAAAAGGGCAGGGTGGATTTGGTCGACAACTACAGACCCATATGTCTACTTAGTGTGTTCGCAAAGGTCTTTGAAATGGCGATGTATGAAAGAATCTTTTCAGAGGTAAGGTGCGTACTTACACCACTACAGCATGGATTTTTCTCTGCAAGAAGTACTGTTACTAACCTAGCTTGTTTTATGCAATATACCAGTAATGCTTTAAATTCCCAACTGCAAGTTGACACAGTATACACCGACTACTCAAAGGCCTTTGATCGACTTGATCACTCGATACTCCTGAGGAAGCTGGCTGCTTTTGGATTCGATCAAAAACTATGCAATTTTATCTCCTCATATCTTTCAAACCGCCAGTTTTATGTTGAGCATAGAGGACATAGATCCTTATCTTTCGAGGCTACCAGTGGAGCTCCGCAGGGTAGCAACCTAGCCCCCCTGCTATTTTCGTTGTTTATTAATGACATAACTGAGATATTTAACAGCAACGTCCTTCTCTTCGCTGATGACCTTAAACTTTTCTCAACCATCCACTCTCTGGAGGACTGTTTGAGGCTCCAGAAAGACCTTGGCAGCCTGAATCAATGGTGCACGGATAACATGCTCCCCGTTAACGTCGACAAATGCAAAATCATGACTTTCTCTTTGAAAAAGAATCCCATTCTATTACAGTATGGTATAATGTCGTCAGTCTTGGAACGAGTTGAGAGCTTTAGGGACCTTGGCGTGTACTTTGATCCGCGACTCTCTTTCAATACACATGTTCAAAAAACAAGAGAAGCATCCATAGCGATGCTGGGATTTGTGATTCGAACGTGCAAGCCTTTCGAAAATATCCAGTCACTCAGAGTATTGTACCATTCGTATGTACGGTCCAAGCTGGAATACGCATCCTTAATATGGAGCCCTTTCTATCAAGAATACATTAACGCTATTGAGAGCGTTCAGAGAAGGTTTTTGAAATATCTCGCTTTTAAAATGGATGGTACTTACCCTGCTCGTGGTATCGATCATACATTGTTGCTTGGTAGATTTGGATTTCCGTCACTTGCCCAAAGGCGAAATTATGTCTGTTTATTATTTTTATTTAAACTAGTTAGGGGTTTGGTAGACTCCGATTATCTGCGGAGTTGTTTATTTTTCCGTGTTCCTCCTATTGCTACAAGATCCAGGACCTTATTCTACCTGCCATCAGCATCAAATAATCTAATGCTAAGAGAACCCATATATAAAATGTGTGCCCAGTACAACAATATTGTTGCCAACCTCGATATTTTTCATATGTCATTAAGTCAGTTCTCGTATCAACTTAAAAAACTTATTTTTATATAATTTGTGATTTGAATTTGTATTATACAATTTATTATAACTATGAACTAACACAATGTGTTAATTATTGTTACCTATTCACTAATTTGTATTTTGCACTTATATTTGTACATTATTGTCTTATAAATGGATTTCCTGTTAGACAGAAATGCTTAAATAAATAAATAAATAAATAAATAAATAAGCTTAGGGTTTAAATTAACCCAATTATACACCTTTATTCCATAAACAATATACATTTACCTAGGTAAGAACATTTTAGGGATCTTGGTGTAACCTTTGACAATAATTAGTGAAGCATCCAGAACTCTCGAATTTATTACCAGACTTAGCCATGAGTTTCACGACATTGATACTCTTAAAACTTTATTCTGTTCTTTTATAAGATCAAAACTAGAATACGCCTCATTAGTATGGTCATCAGCATATGATGCAGTATGCACACATAGATGATATGGAAAGGGTACAACATAGGTTCTTAAAGTTGCTTTACCTGAGGACTCATGGTAGCTACCCATCCTCAGGGTTTTCCTGAGAACTTGCTTCGAATGTTTGACATGCAGTCCCTTAAAACTAGAACAGGCTACTCTTCCCAAGAATTTTTATTTAACTTACTTAATAATCTTATTGAATGCTCTGATCTCCTAAATAAAATTAACCTAGAGCAAGTCTTTTCACCCATTTATACAATGTGCAAAACACAATGCTTGTGGCAAGAATTTTGATATATTCAATAGTTCTATCGCTGTGATACGGACTCTCTTCAAAGAACATGATCCTGACCGTGTATCATGACTCTCCTTATCCTGACCTACCTACTGCTAATACCTCCCTATTATTGATTTGATTTGTTTTATTCTTTTTTATTTTAAAATATTTTATAGTTCATGATGTTCTACTTGTGATTTTTGGATACTTTACTGTAGGTTATTGTATGTATTTCATAGTTTTAAGCTTAATTAGGTACTTTGATTATCTTTGTAATCCTGCTTTGTAATTGGGTGCGAACCTGTTAAGCAGTGTAACTAAATAAATAAATCAAAACAAGAGAAATTATCATGGAATTATATAAAGACTCACATCTGGGTGATGATCCGGTAACAGTCAGAGATTTGTTAAACCTAGAAGAAGATTTGCATCCTGTATTGGTTATGCTTATAATAAGCATAGTGCAAGAATCGTGATGACTTGGCCGTAATACAATTCGATTACATGCAGAATGTACACTTACCAGTAGTTCCAGTTCAGCACTTGTTTTGTTTAACACAGCTAACAGTTAATATTTTTGATATACACTACTGTAACACCTTAGACTATATAGCAGTGTAACACCGACAAAACATTCGTCTACATTTACCATGAAGATATCGCCAGTAAAGGACCAAGCAGCTTGGAAGTTTCTGGAAAAGAAATCTTAAGAGGTTATCACATGATTAAGGCATTGATTATCATATAATTATGGCATTGCTTATATTGTGATATTGGTAGATTTTGTTGCTGTAATGAGTATCATTTAAAGAAAATTATTGAATATGCTGATTAATGAATCGATTCAAAATTCAAATTCAAAAAGTAAACGAAAAGTAGTAAAAATCAAAATTGCACAAAATGTTAGTTAGTCCCTTTCTCAAATAAACGATTCATATGTGTTTCAGATACCATTATGTCAAGATCAGGATCAAGCTGTGCTGGTTTTGGCTATAACAACACTTATTCTATTAAGCAAAGTGGTGAAAGAAAAATTATTTTACATGTGCTTCCCAAAGGATATGGTGTCCCAAAGTGTAAGAAAGGAATGGATTAGCCGCTGTATTAGACAGGATAAATTCAACCCTGACACTAGCAGGATTTGTTCAGATCATTTTGTGATTATTTTTTATTCTTGGCTAAAGTTTGCACCACATGGAAGTAACAATATAATTTAGTTTTAATGATATATAGGAAATTTTGTACTTTTGACTTTCCGTGAACAATTTTTTAAATTCAATGATTTTTGTATGGTGTAAAATTTTTGCACTACTATTTAATAATAATAAATATAATAATGGTGTATTGCCCATTTTCGCATATTTATGCTTTAAACAGTATATATAAAATATAAAAGTTAATTACTTAAGAGTAAATGTATAATATAGTTAAGATGCTTTAGACAGTATGTATAAAATACGATATAAGATAACTTATATAATTTATGTTGTATATTGAGGACGTAGAATTAACAATACAGTTAATATTGAAATTGTGGAACATATACTGTGCATATGAACATACAATACTGTTGGAGATGAGACTCAAATTTGTGCAGACTATAATAAGCGCCTTGCACTAATATTTTTTTCACCACTCTTAAATGGATTTATACTAGTAGGTATATTTGATGTTTGTGGGAAGAAGGTTGTATATGGTAATACCGATGTAATAGATACTTTTTAACAATTTAGTTGAAATGGTAAAGATAGGCCAAATAATGAGATCTTTACGGAGATTATAGGAATTATTTTCGTTAGTAAGCTCACAGTGCTGATCCAGTTTTCTTAAAACATGTTGTAAGAGCCGAAATTCAAATAGTTTTAGAGCAGCCGGACTATGATGATGAAGCTGATAGCACTTTCAAATCTGAAGACATAGAAACAGCTTTGGATGAAATAGAGAAAGAAGATGCTTCTTTTAATCCTATTGTGTATCATTTGCAAAATTTTATATAAGTAATAACAAGATGTGAGGGTTATTATATTGTTACTTTAAAAATACTGTTTACTTGAAGTTCTTAGTTGTAGCTTATATATTCATTATTCCACTCTCACCTCTCCAGAAGTGAATTGCGTAGCACATTTTAGAGTGAAAGTAACCAAAGCATACTTACTATTTGAAGCACTGTGGGTGATGTAACTTGTTGCAATAGACGCATAGAGTACTGAAGTTCTTTATCAATAGTGAGTCCAGGGATTTTGATCTCTGCTAGGTTACTCAGAGTGGTTTTAGTATTAAGGTGTATATTTGATGTATGTGTGTGATGTTCTGTTTCTTGAATAAATTTGTTGTATCAAGGTTGAGTTAATTTATTTGCATTATAGCAGTGTGCCAAGTCGCTGATTACTTTCTCTGTTTCAGTTTTTAAATTTTCATAGTTCCAATCACCAATAACATGTTGTGCCATCTGCGTAGATTATGATCTTTTTCAGATACATCTTATGTAAGGTCATTCACAAACAAGTTGAACAGCACTGGTCCTGAGATAGAACCCGAGTATAAAGGTCGATCTTTATACTCGGATAGAACCCTGTGTTACTCCGTTTATATTATATAATAGCTAACCCTAATATTATCATACAGTGTAGAGTGTAGACCATTAAACTAATAGTGTCAAAAATAGAATGTTTTAAGATTTGTACCAGCTTTTTCTAAATCGTCCAGGTATCCACAGAACAGGAAAGAAGCATGTATTCATATGGATAAACTTACAGCTTTCTCGCTTGTGTTTCACATCTGCGGTCTTAAAAAATATATGTTTTAGAAAGTAACATATTTTTATTTTTTGCGCACCGTGTATACTTAATCTGAGTTTTTGTATGGTTAAAATTATTTTTATTTATGCACTAGCTTCCATATAGAATAACATTTTCTGAGAAGCAATTATTAGGCTTTTCCAAATATGCATACGTTTTTGGCCCACACTGTATAAAAGAGTAGTCAGATTTTATTTTATTGTTGTCTACTTTTCTCTAATAATCTCCTATTATTCATACTCTTAAGGATATTTTTCATACAAGATTTAATAATCCCCCATCTTCTATTTACTTTTGGCTTATCCAGGTTTGTTAGAATTCAAAAGCAGAAAGCTTGTAAAAAATATTTTCCATTCTTCATTAATAAAAAAAAACCTTGGTAATTTCATAAGAAATAGTTTAGTTTTACTATCCATTTAGAACAAGGCCTAAAAATTAAGTATTTACAAGGTGTTCCTAAAATAGTGACTTTAAACCAATAGGGTCGCCCTCGTGCAGAAAAAACGAACTACTCATTTACTATCAGAATACTCGAGGTTGCAATACTAAAATTGATTCAATCTACAATACAGTCGCGGATTGTTTTTACGACATATTGACATTAACCGAAACTTGGTTACAGGATTGTGTGTCTAGCTCAGAACTCTTTCCAAACGCATACTGCGTCTATCGTGCTGATAGAAATCTTCAAACTCATGGCTGCTCCACTGGCGGGGGTGTTCTTTTAGCTATTAAGAATGAACTCAATTCTACACCAATCAGACTCTTGGAATTAAGTCAGCAATTTCCATTAATTGACATTGTGGGTTGCAAAGTGTGTTTGTCGGATTATTGTTTTGTTACTGTTCTTGCATTATACATACCGCCCTCAATAACAACCGCATACTATGAACAATTTATTGAAACCTTAGCTTTGCATAATTGTACTCAAAATAAAAATTTAATAATATTAGGCGATTTCAACGCGCCAAACTTGAACATAAATCCAAATGATGTTAAATGCAACTTATTGAGCAATTTTTCTACTATGTTGGACTTACAGCAATTTAATAAAATAAGAAACATTAATGGCCGTACATTGGATTTAATATACTCTAACATGGAGTGCGACGTTATTGAGGATGACTCAGCGGTGTCAAGGGTGGACAGTCATCATCCGCCATTGCGCATAACGGTAAGGGGTGGCGTTGGGCATTACAGGCAGTTTGCGCTTTGCAAGAGCGCCACCGGGTCCTTTAATTTTAGAAAAGCAAACTTTCCATTACTGTATAGCAAAATTTTAAACACA